>SKCR01000346.1:0-29426 GCA_019454045.1 Zanthoxylum bungeanum | reverse complement strand
TGTTAACCTTGGATAGTCTGCATTCCAGATTGAATCCGCTTCACACATTCCTTAAAGAGTCCTTTTGGACGCCCAAGTATGACCACCATAAGGTCCACCAGTGCATAGACAGCACTTTTCGGCAGCCATTCCCCATCCATAGGAGGTGGTGCCAGCACAAGTTTATCACCCCACGCCCGTCTAGCATTTCCAAAGTACGTAGGTTCAAAAGAGTCTTTGCCAGTTAAGCTTGAAGCTTCCATCCTTCTAAGACGCTGTTGAAGCTTCGCTTGTCTTGCTGAGAGGGCTGACCTCTCCCTGGAGGGAAGGTCAGGGCGGGAAAGACTCTGATTCACGGCATCAATTTCACTTGTTAACTGCTGAACTTCTTGCATTTTCTGCATATCAGCCTTCACAACAGCATCCAATTTGTCAACATGTTGAGCGGCATTCTTGTAATCACATATGCGGAGTTGATAGAATATTTGCAGCAGCTCATTGTAAAACATCAAACCTAGGCAGTCTCCTCTCTACGGGTGTCAGGAGATAGGTAAGTACATAGTAACAAAGGAAATTACTCTGTGAATAAGCTTAAGCATAAAGCAATAACTGCTGACTTACACTATTTGGATCAATAGACTCCCAGACCTCCTCACATTTATTAATAGCCATCAAAACTGAATTATCATCATCCCATTGCATAAGTTGCACATGAAGGATAGAAGTTGCAAAGAACATCTGATAAGCGAAGAGCAATCAATTAATAAAAACATGAACAATCAGATTTATGTTTGTATATTTTAATCATAACAGAAAGAAACCTGCAACGCGGGGTAAGCAATTTCAGTTGCACAAAGATAACCAGATTGTAAAGCAGAAATAGAACTCTGATAGTCTCCTTCAATAATTAAAGCATTAGCTAGCTGGGAATTGAAGTTGCAAGCCCATAACTTGACAGCAAACCTTCAAAAGAACAAATAAATTAGACAAATTAAAACATTAAAAAAAATCTCGTGCATAAGGCTACAGATTGGACGTAACACGAGACCATCGCATCACCACCTTCAAATTAAAACATTAAAAAGGCGCACGAGGGCCGAGGCTTCTCACACTGTGGGTTTTATGGACCTCTTAACCAAATCTCATCATCTCTTCAAATAAAATTAAACAAAAACAAAAACAAAAACAAAAAAGAGAAACAAAGAAATGGGTAAATGAAAAAAATCAGAACATACTCTTGTGGAGCAGATGAAGTAAGGTCAAGAGCCTTGAAGAGAATCTGCTTTTGAGGAGGAATGGATCCAACAAGATGGTAACACTGACTAAGCAAGCTGAAAGTCCTGCACTTCAACTCAAAGCAAGAAGGAATAGACTTGAGAAGCAACTGGGAACGCTCTAAATGGGACTTAGCGTGATTGACGTTGTGGGTATGTTTAAGAAGAAGAGTGGCAATTCGAAGACGAGTCTTGACCTCAACAATGGGTAAGAATGAGACGTGGCTCTGGCAAATGGCTTCGAGGCATTTCAATGCCTTCCCAAATTCCCCTTTCTTCTCGTGGTAATCCGCCAGCCCCCATAGCCCCTCTGCAACTGCTTCCATCGTATCGTTACCAGTCCCAACTCCCCACCCTGGTTTACATCCAATTCGGTCCTTGACCCAGGTGATTATTATTTTACACGCACAGTTTTCAACTGCCATAACATTGATCTGGGACCGGAACCCAATCCAATCCTTCGTCTTAGATCCCTCATTTTTATCATAAATATATGTTAGGATTTTAATTTTTCATGATTATTTTTTAGGTCACTATTGCTTAGGGGTGGGCAAAAAAACCGACCGAACCGAACCAAACCGCAAACCGAACCAAACCAGACCGAATTTACGGTTTTTTTTCTAACGGTTCGGTTTGCGGTTCGGATTGGCCCACCCAAACGGTTTACGGTTCGGTTCAGGAGCTAATCCGAACCGCACCTGTTAAACCGAACCGAACCGTTATAATTAAAAAAATTATATATTTTTATAAAAAAAAAATTTATATTTTTCTTTTAATTTTATTATATGTTTTCTTTTAATTTGTATGTTAATACTTTTATTCTTAAATTTTTTGTTAATACTTTTATTCTTCAATTTATTTGTTAATATTTTTATTCTTAAATTTTTTATTTTATGGTAGCATCATTATTCTTGAAAGTAAGATGTTGAATTTGTCTCTTAATTAGAACGATGGTAGCATTAAGGTAATTTTTTAAAAATACAAGAATTAATTGTGCCTCATTTTTCAATCCTTAATGGAGTGCATGTGTTCCCTGGAGTCACAGCTACCCTAGCACTTCATAATATTTGTTGGATAGACTATTTTTTTTTCTTCACTTAAGTGTAAGAAAATTTATTTTAAATATAATAATCCGTAAACCGAACCGAACCAATCCGTAAACCGCTGGTTTAAAAAATTTTCAATCCGAACCAAACCGTTATTTAATGGTTTGGTTTGAGAGGTAAAAAATCCGAACCGTAAAATATGATTTGGTTTGGTTCGGTTTTTAGCAAAAACCGAACCAAACCGAACCGCGCCCACCCCTACTATTGCTTAGGTTTGTACTTGTAAATGAACTAGGTCATTCATGAACGGTTCAAGCTCGACTAGCTTTTGGCTTAATTCAAGATCAATTTATTTAATAAATGAGCTATTATGATTTAAAAATAATAGATTGATTATTAAACAAGACCGACTCGTAAAAATTCGGCTCCACTCACTTTTTACTCGCGAACGCTATTCGAAATATACTCGACTTTGATCATATAGACACAACTTGACTCGATATATATATTATAAGTCACAAATATTTGAATTTTGTAAGGAAATTATTTAAAATTTGATGAAGTAAATAAAAAATAAAACTAAGTTTTTTAAAAATCAAATGAGCTCGAGCCGAATCACTTAATAATCGAATTAGAATTGAGTTTAATCCTAAAATTTTCTTAACGAATCGAGTTCGAACAGTACATGTAAATCTCAATTTGAATTCGAACTCAAATAAATGTTTATCAAACTTAATTGAGTCGGTGTGGGAACATGGGCCACAGAGGTGGGTGACGCTGCCCGGGCTCGCGGCCCGGTCGGGAGTACGGAGTAGCCCGCGAGGGACTAAATCGGAGAAATAAAATGGAGTCGCCACCCAGTGTGAACTGGGAAATGATTTAAGGCCGCACTCACCCCTCGCAAAGGAAGACCTCAAACCGTTGGGTTCGGAATGGTCCTTTACTTATGCAATTGTAATGAAAAGATTTATGCAATAGTATAACTAAGTCTTATGTAACTCATGCAAGATAATGTAATCAACACACAAGATTGCACACCCATAATCGTAAATAAAAATGAAGGCAAAATGCATAATTCATAAATGTATTAAACGATGAAGCGCAATAGTGTAACTAATAACAACTGTAAAGGCATTAATAATAAAAGCGAGCACACAATCTCATGAACATATCAAATAAATAAATGCGGAATTATAAATAATTAATAACGGTAAAAGCGTCAATAATGAAATGGTATGGTTAATTATGTAATGTGAAAGAAATGACTTAAATAAGCAAACATGCACGAAATATGAGGAAAAGAAGTCGATCCACTGCATGCACGTTCGTGGTGCGTTTGATAACGCGTTCGAACGGTAAACAGAATGCATGCGTTCGAGTAGCGTTTGAGAACGCGTTCGAACGGTAAACATAATGCATGCGTTCGAGTAGCGTTTGATAACGCGTTCGAACGAGATTACCAAAGTGGTATCTAAAATGACACAGAAACATGTATGAATGTTGCTCAAGCGGTACGTGGAGTTGTATCCCAAGTACAGACCGCACTACCGTCCATTCGGATTCGGCTACGGAATTTATGTCTGGGTTTCCATCCGATATACCGTTAGAAGCGAACACTCAAACATAAACATGGCACGAATGCGAAAATGAAAAGATGTAAAACAACAACCAAAACAAAGATGGATAGCAAAGTCAATAGGGGACGGGTGCGGTAAAATATTGTGGTAAAGGTAGCCTTTTAGGCTTTTTCTCCCTCAAATATAGGACCTTTAAACCAACGTAATTAGCCCATACGCATCAAGCAACAATGCATAATTAAATAAAAGGGATGCGACCAAGGCCGACATCTATATGGGATCTAGTATGCCCGATTGAACGTATTTCACATTCAATCGAGCATACCTCATCCGGCGCGGAAAAACATCGTGGTAAAGGTAGCCTTTAGGCTTTTATCCCTCAAACGGAGGACCTTTAATCCGACGTGATTAGCCCATGCGCACTAGATTACAATGCATGAATAAACAAAGAAATAATATACGGAAAGTAGATAAAAGGCGCGGTAAAATATTGTGGTAAAGGTAGTCTTTTAGGCGTTTTCTCCCTCAAATAGAGGACCTTTAAACCAATGTAATTAGCCCATGCGCATCAAGCAATAATTCATGAACAAACAAAGAAATAATATGCGAAAAGTAAATAACGGACTAAAAAGAGCGCGGCAAAATATTATGGTAAATCTAGCATTTTAGGCTTTTTCTCCCTTGAATAGAGGACCTTTAAACCAACGTAATTAGCCCATGCGCATCAAGTAACAATGCATAAATAAATGAAAGAGATGCGACCAAGGCCGACATCTATATGGGACTTCGTATACCCGACTGAACGTATTTCACATTCAATCAAGCATACTTCGTCCGGCGCGGCAAAATATCATGGTAAAGGTAGCCTTTTGGCTTTTCCCTCGAATAGAGGACCTTTACCCCACATGATTAGCTCATGCACATCAAGATTAACAATGCATAAACAAAGAAACAATACATAGAAAATAAATAACGGAACAATAAACACAAAATTAAATACCAAAATGTAACACGTGCTTGAAATTTTCTCAAGCGGTACGTGGAGTTATATCCCAAGTACAGACCGCACTACCGTCCATTCAGATTCGGCTATGGAATTTACGTCTGGGTTTCCATCCGGTATACCGCAAAGGATAGCACTCAACCATCAACCCAACACAAATGAAACCATACGTAAAACACAACGATGCATGCGAATGATCGATAAAGAATAACTGAAAAGATAAATAATAAAAAAGGGGCCCTCAGGTCTTACCTTTTAAGAAGCTCCTCGGAAGTGCATTACATCATCGCCGAAAGGGTTAATACTCTGTTATTTTTCTGGTTTGCCGCTGTTTTGGACTATCGTTTCCGTTGTTTTCTTCGCTGTCTTTCTACTGTTTTTCCTTGCTGTTTTACTCACTATTTTGCTCGTTGTTTTGCTCACTGTTTTGCGGTGATTTTGGGACTGTTCAAGGGCTGGTTTTTTGGGACTGTTTTGGTGTCATTTGGCTTGGTAACGGCTACTGTCTTTGGCTCGGTTTGATGGCTATTTCGGGAGGATATTTTTGGGTTATTTTTGTTCACTGTTTTGGGAGCTGTTTTGGTTGCTTTATGGTTGTCGGTTTGGGGTTATTCGGCTGGTTTTGACTATGTAGTTTCGGTCAAAGGGGCTGCTTATTCAGGCTTAGTTGTTTGATTGTATTTCGGCTAGTGAGGGGCAGGTTTTTGGTGTTTGTGGGCTGGTGCTTTGTTGCTTTATGGTCGGTGAAGGCAGGGCTTTGGTTCACGTGGAGGGCTGGCTGGTGCGTGCGTGGGTGACGTGAGTCGATAGGCTGATGGTCATTGTTTTATTCTGTTGTAGGTGGCTTGTTGTTGTCGGTTTGTGAGTGAAGGTGCCCCTTGCGAGTGGGCCGAAGTGGTGTTTTTTTATGTTTTGGTTTTTTTTTGGCTATTTGTTGCTTTGATGCCGCTCTTAATGCTTGGTTTATAGGATGTTTCTTATTGTTTTTTTTAGTGTGATGCCGTGTATACTGACCGGCGTAAACACACACGTATAACGCAAGCGCACGTATCGTTCAAGTAGTATAAAAATATCGATCCCACGAGGACTTAATTCCTACTGTTGTTATTAATTATTGAATCTATTTATTTACAAATATCTAATTAAATGGAGAAGAGAATGATTGTTTTGATTGGTTGAAAGTGGTTTTTACAAAATAAATAAATAAAATAAAAAGACAAAAGAAATACTAAGGAAAATAACAAAGACACAAAGATCTAGGGTCGTGAATCATTCTAATATCATTTAAAATGAAGTGGTTATTTTATGTTTGTGTAATAAATCAGTTTACTAACCTGGAACATAAATTATGCAAAAGCCTCTGTCGATGGTCAGACGCAAATACCCAGTTTAACCCAATTGAACCATATGTCTATGTCAACCAAATTATCTGGATTCATTAAGTTTAAGTTCCAATTATGGCTACCCCCGCCCGACAGGTATATTCCTATCCTGTAAGGAAATCTATTAAAGGGTTATCTATCCTCAAGGAAGATCGTGGGCTATTAAGTCTAAGGCTGAAACCTAAAATCCCTATGTCTAGTTCATTTTAGATTTACCATATCAATCTTATTGGTGATCAGACAACAAGAAGCATTAAGCTTAAGACTTATAAATAAACCTTTAAATAAATACCCAAACTATAAAATAACCCTTTATAAACCGGTGATATTAAAATTCATCACAACCCCAGTTAACTGGCTTAGTTACGACACATATTTACGGGTAGTAAAAAAAAACTTAAATAAAATAAAAGACATAAAGTAAAATACTGAAAATTAAATACTGAAGAGTAAATGCTGAAAGTAAATGCTGAAATTAAATACTGAAAATTAAATGCTGAAAGTAAATTACTGAAAGTAAATTGCTGAAAGTAAATTGCTGAAAAGTAAATTGCTGAAAGTAAATTACTAAAAAGTAAAAAAAAGAAAGTGCGAAAACGAAAATTAATTACTGAAAGCTGTAAATAAACAAACAAGATACAATCTTCTTAGTATTCTTAAGGAATTCCTTAGAAGAAAGTATGAATTTTACAAATGAAATGGCTTGGTATTTATAGGCAAAATTTGCCACCATCAAATCATCCACCAAATAAATTATTAATTGCTCCACTAATTGCTTATCTAATTGCTCCACCAAATCCATTATTGCTCCACTAATTTCTTATCTTGTGTTGGTGGTGATTTGATAATTTTTATTAATTATTTATTAATTAATATTTTGCTTTGAAAATGATTGATAATGACTTTTAATAATTACACTCCACACACTTCTGGATGGTTCATCAATTTCGGTCATGAAATCATCAGAATTTGAAAATATTTTGTCTTTCAAAGTTGTAGATATTTGAGTCTTCTTTAATCTGGAACTTGAATCAGCTCAATCCATATCTGAGTAAAAAGTTATGCCCAAAATACGACAGATGCGCAAAACTGGAATTTCCAAAACTGCACTTCGTCAAAACGCCCTTTCAAGTTTCCAATCTCCAAAATTATATTCAAATCCAATAATTGCCCTTAATTGACCCACATTTCATCCTAAATGATTTCATTAAGTCCCAATATTATTTATCTGCAAAATAAACTAAAACACATCAAAACGTTCATCAAACCCGAGAAACTAAATAAAATATTAAGTTAAATGAGTGGGAATAAGTGATATAAATACCACTCATCACACACACCCCCAAACCTACATTTTGCTAGTCCTCGAGCAAAACATAAATAAAATACATAAATAAATTAACTAAGCCACTTTCGTAGGGATCACGGTTGCATTTAGCGTATGCAACAAGCCTTTAAACCCCTAGGTGTCCCTAGTGGACGAGTTGTAGTCTCGTGAGGGTTTACAACAATGATACCCACAAACATTTTTACAAAAGTAAAAAGTTAGTTAAAACTAATGCACACAAAAGCAAAAAGACAAGCGAAAGAGAATAAAGATGTTAGTGACTAATCAGGTGAAACTTCTACTCCAAGTTACTAGTTGTTTTGTTTTATTTTAAATTACCGAATAAGTAAATTCTCCGATTATTTTTACCATTCTTCATATAACACAGTCAATAATATTTAATCAACTCATTTTTGCCCACAACAGTCATAAGTGCAGTTGATAAGAGAGTAATATTTTGTCCTAAAGTTCTATCAGATTTCACACACATTTTTTATAGCAATGGAATAATTTTCTCATTTTTCTGATTTTTTCTTTGATTTTTCTCTATTTTTTATTTATATACAATATCTTCCATCTATGTAGTGAGCTTTGGGTCGGTGGCTCCCAAACCAGTTGGCTTTAGGGCACCAGGTGTTAAGACACCCCTACGGACTTAATTACTCAGACTTCAGATATATATATATATATATATATATATATTTTGCAGAATCTTTGATCCATGTAACGAGCTTTGGGCCAGTGACTCCCAAACCAGTTGGTTTTAGGGCACTAGGTGTTAAAACACCCTTACAGACTTAATAACCCGGATCTTAGATACTTTATTTTTGTAAATCAGATTTTTTTTTTTTTTTTTTTTCCCCACTGCTTTTTGAGATGCTTCCTCCAATTAAACTAGAGCACTGAATATTACAAACTTTTCAATTTAGCTCATGTCCGTATGTTACTATATATGTTGATAATATCTATCAATTGAGCATATGAAGATTCCTTTTAGTCAGTTTTAAGGAGAATTCACAAATTAAATAATTCAAAAGGAAATAAACAAAAATTAACTTTTTTCGAAAATGGGTTTGAGATACGTATCAGGAGTGAAAACTCCTTACTCAGCTACCTCTTACCAATTCCACCTTTTTAGTCAAAATAAAAACACAAAAATGCAAAATATTTTTGTAATTTTTGAAAATTTTTCAATTTTTTTGTATTTTTCGAAAAATTTTGGACTAAAATAAAAAAAAACACATACAACTAAAAACAAGGTACTGATCAACTAATTCCCTCCCCCAAACCTAAATGAGACATTGTCCCCAATGTCTTAAACAGTAAAAGGAGAGTTAAGAAGGTCGTACCTGGTTAGCTGAAAATCTACAGGAAATTAAGGTTAAGATCCAGATTAATTCGACGCCTCTTACCACGATCGTCCTCGGACCAATTTATCTTTGAAAGGATAGGGTCAACTTGTGGTTCATAGGCTATGAGTTGGTCTATTAGATCTGGAGCAGTTCTGGCAGTGAAGAGGAGTTCTTTCATAGGTTTTGACACGAACCCATTTCTTCGAGCATCATCAAGAAACACACAAGAAAATCATAAAATCCATCAACATTAAACAGTCCAAGTGGTTTCTGGTGTTGTTCAGGTTCGCCCAAGATAGTACAATAAAAATTTCCTCCAATGTGCCCAACCACCTGACAAAGCAATAAAAGCATCAGAACGGTTAATCATTTCTACCAATCGTTCAGACATACCTGGCACGATCAATTCCTCTCCGTTTGATGATCCAATAAGATTTGCCTCTGCCAAGGGTTTTGGGATGATTCCCAAAACGTGACTGCCTCCTTCCTGTGTGGCTTTTGAAACGATCCCCATAAGTCCAAGATTGCCTCCGCCATATATTAAGTGCATATTCCTTGCTGCTAAGACTCGACCCAATTCCTGTGCTGCTTCTACGTATTGTGGCTTAGTACCAACACTACTACCACAAGCAAAACGCAGATGTTTCAACTCGTCTTCTTGAAGTGGCTTCCATTTTTTATGTTTTTCTTTCTTAACTCTGGATGACTTCAAAGGTGCAATGATGAGTTGAATTTATAATACCTGAAAGGGGTGAGTAAAAATAGCACAAGTATCTTCCAAAGGACGATTAGTAGAACAATAGTAAAATAGATCGTGATAGTCAAAAAGGTCTGGATCATGTCGGAGAAAATAAAAGAAAACAACAAAACAATCACAATTATTAGAAAAAGACAAAGAGATATAATATGTACAAGAAAAGTAACGGCTTGATTGACATCTATGCGTCAGGGACAAGCTTCCCATCCAATTTTCTTATAAATTGGCAAACAGGGTCTTTTTGAGTCAGATTCCCAAGACTTAACTGTTGTCTTTCTTTTAGAAAGTGTGTATGTAATTTGCGAATGGCTATAGAACATATCCACTGGGATGCGTCTCAAGAGTCGAAGATAGATCATCTAAAGACTCCTTACTCAAGCCATCCCTAATGAATTTAATTTTGTCTTCGCGATTATCAGACACCATTCCTAAAGAACGACAACGAGTATTACAATTAAATCGTGCACATTTGAAACAAACACCCATTTGCTTAGCTCTACGTTTCTTTGCGTATGTGCTTCTTCCTAAACCAGGCAGATGTGAAATAAAAGAGTCAGAAGACTCACCTGCCAATCGGACTCGTGCTTCAATTACCCAACGAATATCATTAGGAACACCGTGAATTGTCAGTAACCTCATCCGTTCCAAACGAGCTTTGTAAACTTTCATCAGAGATTTTTGAGGGAGAGAAGGAAATTGCTTTGCGAATTTGCGAGAGCATCTTCCATTTTGAAATGACTAATCCTGCAAAAATAAAACACACAAAATTAAATCACACCAAATCACAATATATACAAAATTGCATGGGTTGCCTCCATGCTAGCGCTAAGTTTAAAGTCGTCAGCCAGACTTGGCTTCTCGAACGTTAAGCTGGATCTGAAAGTGTAACACTTTCTTTTTGTCGCTCAAATGATTCTCCCCAGTAGTGCTTGACACGCTTGTTTTTAACCTTGAAAGTTTTGTTAGCATCAGGATCATGTATCTCAACGGCTCTATTTGGTAAAACTTTGGTGATCACAAATGGACCTGACCACCGTGATTTTGGCTTCCATGGGAAGAATTTCACACCTTGATTTGTTTAACAATACCTTCTGCCCTGGTTCCAGTTGTATGCGCACTAACTTCTCATCATGTCTTTTCTTGCCTTTTCTTTGTACAATTTGGCATCCTCAAAAGGCTGATTGTGAAATTCCTCCTCCAATTTGTTGAGTGGTGGAACTTTTTCTCTTCTGTTGCTTGTAGTGAAAGAATTGGCTCCTTCAGTACAAAAGACGCTTTATCTTTAGGCTCCACAGGCAATTGACATGTTTTAAGTTTGTCAGTAGAACTTTGCATTGCATTGGAGTTCTGAATGGTACTGTGTATCACATCGAGTTTGAAACATTCCTCCTTCTTTTCATCATCTGGGAAATTCATGGCCTTGAAAACATTGAATGTTACTTCTTAGTCCTGTACCCTCATGGTTAATTCTCCTTTTTGTACATCAATAATGGTTCGACCTGTAGCCAAGAATGGTCTCCCAAGGATGATTGGTACGTATGTGTCTTCCTCCATATCAAGGACAATAAAATCTGCTGGGAAATGAATTTGTCAACCTTGACCAGCACATCCTCAACTACGCCTCTTGGAAATACGAGCGTTCTATCAGCAAGTTGCAGTGAGACTGAAGTTGGCATTGTTTCTCCAATCTGTAATTTCCTGAAAATAGAAAAAGGCATCAAGTTAACACTAGCACCTAAATCACATAAAGCCTTACCAAAGTTATGTTCTCCTATGACGCAAGGAACAGTGAAACTGCCAGGATCTTTCAACTTTGGGGGAAGTTTCCTCTGAATGATAGCACTGCATTCTTCTGTTAATGCTACTGTCTCGTAATCCCCCAATCTTCGTTTTCGTGAAAGAATATCTTTCATGAATTTGGCATAGGTGGGCATTTGTTCCAACGCTTCTGCAAATGGAATGTTGATATGCAGCTTTTTGAAGATCTCCAGAAACCGGGAAAATTGCTTGTCCAATTTATTCTTCTGAAGACGTTGAGGAAAAGGTGGAGGTGGAGTGATCTGTTCTTTTTCCTTTGCTTCTTTTTCTTCCATTTGTTGCTTTATTTCTTTTGGAACTCCCTCAGCAGTTGAATTGACTCCAACATCTTTGTTGATTTCAGTACCGCTCTTTAACATGATGGCATGACATTGTTCCTTCCCCATGTTTCTTGGATTTGGCTCTGTGTTGCTGGGAAGGGTACCTGGCGGTCTGTAACTCTGAGCATTTGCCAGTTGTCCCATTTGATTCTCTAGTGCTTTAATAGAAGCAGATTGACTTTGAATTAATGCCGCTTGAGATTGAAATAGCATCATACTTTTTTAACTGAGTCAGCACTTCTGTTATGGTTGGTTCATTTGTCTGCTCCTGGCTTTTGTTCTGCTGTTGGAATTCAGGTGGTGGATAGTTCTGCTGTTGAAATCCTGGTGGTGGATTGTTCCTTTGTCCAGAATTGTTGCTCCATGAAAAATTGGGATGATTCCTCCACCCTGGGTTGTAGGTGTTGGAATATGGATTGTTTCCCTGTCTGTTAAAATTGTTGACATAATTCACCGTTTCTTCAGTTTGAGTTGGCTCTGGTGCTCCTCCATATGTTGAACTTGTTGCTCCAATATTGCTTTGAGTGTTGAGAGTCTCCATGAATTTGCATATCTGGTCCAGTTGGCACTAACTGCTGTGTTGGCTCCAACTTCATAAATTCCTGCAATTCTTTGAATCAAGCTCCTTTCTGTTGGCCACAAGGAATTGTTATTGGCCATCTCTTCGATTAGGTCCCAGGCTTGATCTTCTCCTTTTGACATCAAAGCTCCTCCAGCAGCAGCATCAATAGTGGTTCTCATCAATCCAGAAAGTCCATTATAGAAAGTTTGGACTTGAAGCCATTTTGGAATCTCATGGTGAGGACATTTCCGGAGCAGATCTTTGTATCTTTCCCAAGCTTCGTACATGGATTCTGAATCTTGCTGCACAAAGGATGTGATGTCATTTCTCAGTTTTGCTGTTCTGGCTGGTGGAAAGTACTTTGCAAGGAATTTGGTGGCTAGGGTGTTCCATGTTGTGATGGAACCTGCTGGTAGTGAATGTAGCCAGGCTTTTGCTCTGTCTTTCAAAGAGTATGGAAAAACCCGCAATCTCATTGCTTCTTCAGCTCCTCGGTTGTAATTGAAAGTGCCGCAAACTTCCAGGAAGTTGCTGATGTGGGCGTTAGGATCTTCAGTTGCATTCCCCCCAAATTGTACTGACTGTTGAATCATCTGAATGCAAGTTTTGATATCTCCTGCATTTGCTGGTAAGGGAGGAAGTACAATACAGGAAGTGAGGCCATCTACCACCGGAATGGTTCTGTCTCGAATGGGAATTGGTGGTGCAACCTCCAAAGGTTCAGGTTCCATGTTAACAATTGCTTCTTGGCCTTCTCGCCTTTCCCTTCTCAACTGTCTGATGGTTCTTTCAATTTCTGGGTCAAGCGGTCGGAGTTCAAAGCTTCTGGTTCGTCTCATGAAGTTTCTGAGAACCTGAAACACAAGAAAACAAAAACAATAAGTAAAAAGAAATTAGATACAAGTAACGTATCTAACCCCTAAATTAATAGTGAAAGATAACTAAGTCCCCGGCAACGGCGCCAAAAACTTGACCGGCGTAAACACACACGTATAACGCAAGCGCACGTATCGTTCAAGTAGTATAAAAATATCGATTAATATTTTGCTTTGAAAATGATTGATAATGACTTTTAATAATTACACTCCACACACTTCTGGATGGTTCATCAATTTCGGTCATGAAATCATCAGAATTTGAAAATATTTTGTCTTTGAAAGTTGTAGATCTTTGAGTCTTCTTTAATCTGGAACTTTAATCAGCTCAATCCAATATCTGAGTAAAAAGTTATGCCCAAAATACGACAGATGCGCAAAACTGGAATTTCCAAAACTGCACTTCGTCAAAACGCCCTTTCAAGTTTCCAATCTCCAAAATTAATATATCAAATCCAATAATTGCCCTTAATTGACCCACATTTCATCCTAAATGATTTCATTAAGTCCCAATATTATTTTATCTGCAAAATAAACTAAAACACATCAAAACGTTCATCAAACCCGAGAAACTAAATAAAATATTAAGTTAAATGAGTGGGAATAAGTGATATAAATACCACTCATCATATACGAAAGATAGAAGAGCTGATTAGGGTTTAATTATTTTTTGGTTGTGGCCGAGAGAGAGAGTTAGAAGGAGAGGGTGGCCGAGTGAGTTAGGGTTTATTTCTTTGTTTGTTTTGTTCGTGAGAGAAGAGTGACAAAAGATAAGGGAGAGAGAGAAGTGAGTTTGTGTAGGCTAGGTTTTATTCTCTTCTTGTTTGTTACTGCCGTGAGTAGTGAGAGGATTTTAGGGTTTATTTGCTTTTAAAACGAACGAGAGAGGGGAGAGAGAGCTAGGAGCGGGAGAGTCTAAAAAAAGAATGAGGCCGAGAGCTTTAAGGTTTATTTTTTGTGAGGTTACCGTGAGTGAGCCAAGGAAGAATTAGGGTTTGGGTTATGTCTCTTTTTATAATAGTGCATCTAGGGTTTCCTTGTGTGTGCATGGCTCAAAAAGGGAAACAAATCAAATAAATATGGGTGTGTTTAATTTAGGGAAAGAATATTTGTATTTTTGGTGGGGGAATTTCTTTAATTTGGGAGGTGATTTATTTAATTTAGGAAGGGGATTTACTTAGATTAGAAAGGGGATTTGATTTAATTTGTGACATGTATTTTAAATGTTTTAATTATTTGGATTGGGTTTGGGCGTCATGGGTTGCGAGGGTTTTGGGTCGAGGCTAATATTTTAAAATAAAGATGAATCAAGTGAACCCGAGGCTAATTAGCGAGTTAAATGATAAGGTATTTATTTTCTGAATTTTCCCTTCCGACGTCCGTTTTCTCGCGACTTCTGTAACTTATCGGGTAGTGCCTCTATGTGAGGCTCATCATCGGGCTTCATGCAAAAATGCAATGTCTACAGTCGCCCCCACTTTGATGGGACTTGTGCAGTGTGTGACAGTGACAATCCTATCAAAGTCATGCATGCATTTTTTTACTTACCTGGCTCGCCAGTTGTTGCCGAACTTACAGGTTGTTCTAAGATGCTTTAAACTGAGTTGATCTGGTGGTGAGGTGTTTCGACCCCTGGACTTTGTTCCCGAACCACCGAGTGAGCTTCTTTTGATTTCTGGGCTTTGTTCCCAAACTGAATTAAATGGGATGGCGAGGTGTTTTGACCTATGGGCTTTGTTCCCGAACCATCTCTAGGCTTTGTTCCCGGACTGTGTTGAATGTGGGCTTTGTTCCCGAGCTGCTGAATGTGGGCTCTGTTCCCTGGGCTTTATTCCCGAACTGTGACTGAGTGTGGGCTTTGTTCCCGAACTGTGTTGAGAGTGGGCTTTATTCCCGAACTGTGTAGAGAGTAGGCTTTGTTCCCGAACCGTATTGAGAGTGGGCTTTGCTCCCGAACTGTGTAGATTGTGGGCTTTATTCCCTGGGCTTTGTTCCCGAACTTGTGTTGAGAGTGGGCTTTGTTCTCGAGCTGTTGATTGTGGGCTTTATTCCCGAACTGAATTGATTGTGGGCTTTGTTCCCGAACTGTTGATTGTGTGCTTTATTCCCTGGGCTTTGTTCCCGAACTTGTGTTGAGAGTGTGCTTTATTCCCGAACTGAATTGATTGTGGGCTTTGTTCCCGAACTGTGCTGAATGTGGGCTTTATTCCCTAGGCTTTGTTCCCGAACTTGTGTTGAGAGTGGGCTTTGTTCCCGAGCTGTTGATTGTGGGCTTTATTCCTGAACTGAATTGATTGTGGGCTTTGTTCCCGAACTGTTGATTGTGTGCTTTATTCTCTGGGCTTTGTTCTCGAACTTGTGTTGAGAGTGGGCTTTATTCCCGAACTGAATTGATTGTGGGCTTTGTTCCCAAACTGTGCTGAATCTGGGCTTTATTCCCGAACTGCTTGTCTTTGCTGCGTTTTCCTCAAAACCTGTGAACAAAAACAAGACAAAGATTGCGTGCATGTGACGTGTTTGCATGCATGTATGGAAGTATTTCCTATTCCGATGGGTTAGGCCTTGTTGTTGCTTTTTGTCCTATTTTGCCTACAAATGTCTTTGATCGCCCCCAGGGCCTGCTTACAGTTTCTTTCTGTCAATTCTATTACGCTCCTTACTTGTAATTGAAATTCCCTCGGGGTTTTCGGATGTACCAAGATTAAATGTCTTTGCCTTTGTCGAATTAATGTCAAATACGTTCATGTCACGCATATTATGATGTAAACCGAAAAGATTTGAACAAGTAAGCAGAACAATGTCTTTATGACTAATAAATGCGAGATTACAAAAATAAACGTCTTTGTCATCTGCAGTCTTGTCTTCTTTAGTTTTCTTCGAGTGTCAGATTCTTGGACTGTGGAGGTGCCGCCATCGCAAATCTATCAAATAGACAACGAAACAACGGTCAGTAAATAAGCAGATAAAAGATCATGACAGTTTCATAATATATCATAAAGCATTAATTAGATCATGGATTTTTAATCTAAAAATGCCCCTCCCACTATTTCATGCAATACTGTAATCCCCAAACAGAATACAAAACATGCGATAATCAAATCATAACATAATAGTGAAAGGTGGACCCCATGAATATATTTCAGCTCACAGATTTGGCACGTTCTCGCCTACGTATATTCATTTAGGTAGACAACAAATTGTCGATCACTCAATAGTGACTCCTGGGTTTTTCGGTCCTGGTCGTTTTTCGTTGTGACAGCTTTGGCACGTTCACAAGGAGGCGTACCAAGGTCAAACTTGTCAATGATGAATTCAAGATACTTACGTAACCCTGACAGCTTTGGCACGTTCAGGATTGCGCTTTCGCTTGAAATCACCTAATATCAAATATATCCGGTATAGATAAATTTCTACCGGCCATATCCTCACAGATTTGGCATGTTCTCGGATATAGTCGTAGAAAATTTAACGATAAGCGGTATTGACAAGACGGACCGATTAATATACATCAAATACATATTAAATTATAAACCTTATTTTAAATAGGGATTTTCCGCTAAAGATATATTTATTTATTTAATCAAATTAAATAAGTATAAGCATGCATTAAAGTCAATATTGAATTTTAAAGGCATAATCATATATCGGGGTTCCAGAATCAGACTCGCTCTGATACCATTTTTGTTGGGATTTTATTGGGAATTACAAGGTTAACGCAGCAGAAGGCGGAAAAACGATTTCTCAGATTTCAAAAAAATTTCTTGGAACAATTAAATAAACTTAATTTTTTAATTAACCAATACTTAAATTATGAAATATAACCTAAGAAATCGTATTTCTTTTAATTACAAAATTACCCCAAACTTTTGCAAATGAATTATTTTAGTTTTAAATATGTCAATTACATATTTAATTAATTCCAAATTAATCCCAAAATAATTTTTACAAGTTTGCTACAAAACCAGAAATATTTTCCAGATTTGCGCCACTGCCAAGATTTTTCTGGAATTTACAAAACAGCCCGGAATTTAATTAATTGCAATTTGGCCCAATTTGTTCAAAACATGTCAAGATCAAATCCAATTAATCCCAAATTTTACATGCATCAAATATACATCAAATTAAAGCTTATATATGAAAAGCCCAAAAATTTGAGTGGGTTAAGAACCCGAATTTCACAAATCACTCCAATTGGGCAATTTACACTAAATTAATAAAATTCAATACTTTAATCTTCAAATTACTACACCAATTAATTCTCACCATCATAAAATTAATCAAGAACAATTTTAGGCTAATTATGAATGGCTAATTAACTCTAGAATAGCAACTTTAATTTTCTAATTAATTTATTAAGCTTAATTACATTAATAAGTAAATTAATTAATTCTACATGCTTAAACACATCCAACAAGCATCCAACAAATTTAATTACAAACTAAAAGAGTAGAGACATGATCTTAACATCACAATTGAAGTTAAGAAATATTGAAACAATTTTCATGGAGAAGAAGAAAGAAAATTAACTTACAAAATCCAATTTTGCCTTTGATTTCCTTTTTTCTTTCTTTTTGCTCTCAATTCTCTCTTTGTAATTTTTGTTGAAGTTGTCTAAAAAAGTGTGTAAAATGAATCAAAATAATTTTGATATACCCAACACACCTTGGCCGAATTTTTGCTTGCCAAAATAATCAACAATTAATTCATTTTGTTGAAAAATAATTGGTCCAGAATTTAACAAAATTAAAGACAACTTTTACCTTTAATAAAGTTAACTAAATATGTTCCAATTAGAATAAGCCATTTCCAATTTTCATAAAGTTGAATCATTACTTAAGATATTTATTTTATAATTAATTTAATTATTTAACAATTAAATAATTAATTAATAAATTTAAATATCTTGAATATATGTATTATATTTACATTAAATATCTCAAATACATATATTAATGATATAAGTCAAATATCACAATTTGATATTTTATTAATGTGTATTTAATAAAATCAAGTATTAAATAAAATACACATCAATATTGGAAATGACCGATAGGTCCCGATTGCATGTATTTTTCGTTTAACCATTAAACGAGTTATAAATAATCAGTATTATTCATAACAGTTGCCCTAGTGCTCTACGAGTAAATTTCATTAGTGAGACTCTCTAGATTCAGGCATATCCGTCACGAAATCAAATTACGTGTCCATAATTCACACACCCGTAAATTATGACGAACACAGATAAACTCACTGAATCATACAGGTCGAGGTCATTGCATACGTATAATCCCTCCGTCACAGGTATCCGGATTAATCCAGAGATATAGATACAAACGTCAAATCTCTATAGATATAATCACGTCGACGTTTCTAGTAGCAATCCCTCAAATAACACTTAGAACTAGTTTCTACAGTGTACCACGGACCCATGGATTTAACAGATTGCTAATTCCATATTGAATACATATATTCTGTACACAGAGCTGACAGATCCTATCTTGATACACACAAGATATCATGAGCATCAGTCCACACCCAACGAACAGGCGGAGGTCTGATCTAAATAGATCGGTGACGTGACTGTCATCTAAGTGTGGAGGATAACTCAGATATCCACAGTGGTATCTCAAGTCAAAGAATCATTATGCTCACTCAACCCGAGAAGATTCTTATTGACGTTGGTGTACCATCCATTAAGAATCTTCGGTGAGTCATTCAGTGTTTATCCGCTATAAATACTGATGAGTGGTATTTATATCACTTATTCCCACTCATTTGACCTAATATTTTGTATAGTTTCTTGAGTTTTGTGAACGTTTTGATGTATTTTGTGTTATTTTGCAGATAAATAAAGTTTGGAAAGCATTGGAGGCAATTTGGGGCTAAAACGGACAAAAATACGTCAACAGGGATATTTTGGTCTTAAGCGCGTCGCGACGCCAAACATTCCGAGTCGCGACGTCTAAAATGCGCCGAACAGTGCTAACGTGCGCCGGGTCCACAAATCAGAATCTGAGAAAAGTTTGACTTTGCTAAAATGCGTCGCGCCACGTGTCACCATCACAGCCGATCTGCTAACATGCGCCGTGACACGTGTCAGCATCCTACGGTGCCGACAGTCATCATCGCCACGTGTTCCACGTGTCATTCCATGTCATCAGCCACGTCAGCAAGTCAACAAGTCAACATTGCCACCTCACCGCCACGTCATCATCAGCCAATCAGGAAGTGACACATGTCAGCATTCTACGGTGCCGACAGTCTCTTTCCCACGTGTCACCACGTCGTCGCCACATCACCGCCACATCATCGCCACGTCAGCATCAATTATTGGATATCCTATCCTTATCTGACACATGGCAGATAAGAATCTCAGCGACCAATCAGAAGCCGCCACGTGTCACAATAATTGAAGCCCAACCACTCTGCCACGTGTCACCTTATCAGCTTATCCAGAATCTTCAAACCAGCGAACCAGAGCGTGCCACATCGACAAATCTGGCGTTGCGACGCTGAGGACCTGGAGTCGCGACGCTGGATCCTACCGAGGCCTATAAATTGAGCTCGAGATTTCAGAATTCAGTGCACCTTCCTCTCTCTTAAATTCTTTCTAAAGAGAGAGTTTCTCTCTCTAGATTCTTTAGTTTTTAGTTTTTTTTTTTATTTTTAGTTTTTAGTTTTGTAAATAATTTTACGTTTTGTAATAATAGTAATTTAATTTTTACTTTTTACTTTTTACTTTTTACAGTTTTTACTATTTACCATGAGGAGGTAACTTCCCCAGATAGGGTGAAAGGTAATTCTTTTACTGTTACTATTTAGATTAATCTCCCTTAAATATAATATATTCACTATTTAAAATATTGACTTAAAAAGGATACCGCCAGATTGGTCGGTTGGTAATTCATTTTAATCTGGTTTAAACCTGACTAATAAAGGATACCGCCAGATTGGTCGGTTGGTAATTTAATTTTGGTTCCGCCTTTATGGCTGGTTGGACTTAATTTGACTTAATCAGGTTACCGCCTATATGGCTGGTTGGAGAAAGAATCACAAGTTTATATATTATTTTATGGGAGATATCTAAATTAGTAGTAGTAAAAGTAATTCCTTTTACCTTAGCATTTTATTTTACTTTTCAGTTTTACTTTATGTCTTTTACTTTTCAGTATTTTTACTTTATGTCTTTTACTTTTAAGTTGTTACTAGCCCTAGTTATGTGTTAGTTATCTGGGGTTGTGATGAATTCTAATATCACCGGTTTATAAGTGGTTATTTTATAGTTTGGGTAATCTAAATGTTTACTTATTAAGTCTTAAGCTTAATGCTTCTTGTTGTCTGATCACCAATAAGATTGATGTGGTAAATCTAAAATGAACTAGACATAGGGATTTTAGGTTTCAGCCTTAGACTTAATAGCCCACGATCTTCCTTGAGGATAGATAACCCTTTAATAGATTTCCTTACAGGATAGGAATATACCTGTCGGGCGGGGGTAGCCATAATTGGAACTTAAACTTAATGAATCCAGATAATTTGGTTGACATAGACATATGGTTCAATTGGGTTAAACTGGGTATTTGCGTCTGACCATCGACAGAGGCTTTTGCATAATTTAGTGTTCCAGGTTAGTAAACTGATTTATTACACAAACATAAAATAATCACTTCATCTTTTAAAAGATATTAGAAGGATTCACAACCCTAGATCTTTGTGTCTTTTGTTATTTTCCTTAGTATTTTCTTTTGTCTTTTTATTTATTTATTTTGTAAAACCACATTCAACCAATCAAACAATCATTCTCTTCTCCATTTAATTAGATATTTGTAAATAAATAGATTCAACAATTAATAACAACAGTAGGAATTAAGTCCTCGTGGGATCGATATTTTTATACTACTTGAACGATACGTGCGCTTGCGTTATACGTGTGTGTTTACGCCGGTCAAATACCTACACGTCTATACGAGTCTCCAAGACTCATGGTTCACTGAGAAACCATCGGAATCCAAGATTCCAATATACGACATGTACCAGTCTCTACGGGTTTACTTTACTGACCAAGTAGTGTAAACCTTGACCGATAACTGTCTAAGAATGACAACGTCATGATACAACTCAATGTCAGTTGCGACGCTTTTGCAACAGTATCATAACTAATCATTCTAAGGTCGGTTACGTCTTTACCATATTGAAGAAGAAGTTATATAAAAGAAACTGTTCATTTTATTCATAATAAAATGTTACATTAGTATTTACATATAAATACATAATAAAATTGGCACTCGGAGCACCAACCTTAATAAAATCTCCCACTTGCTCTAGTGCCAATATCGATTGTATCTAATACCCATCGACTCCACATGTTTATCAAATAACTTTGGAGGTATGGCCTTCGTAAGCGGGTCTGCTACATTATCTTCACTCGGTACCTTGCACACGACAATATCCCCTCGCGACACAATCTCTCGAATGATGTGGTACTTTCGTTCCACATGCTTCGACTTCTGATGCTCCCTTAGTTCTTTTGCTTGCACAATGGCTCCAGTATTATCACAGTATAACGGAATCCGATTCTCGATACTTGGGACTACTCCCAATTCTGTGATAAAGTTCCTAATCCATACAGCTTCCTTTGCAGCTTCTGAAGCTGCAATATATTCTGCCTCTGTGGTGGAATCAGCTGTTGACCCCTGCTTGGAACTCTTCCAGCAAATTGCACCACCGTTAAGGGTAAACACAATCCTGATGTAGACTTTCTATCATCAGGATCCGATTGGAAATCGGAATCCGTATACCCATTAACTTGCAGTTCGTTTCCTCCATAAATTAAAAACTTATCCTTAGTACCTTTAAGATACATGAGGATATGTTTAATGGCCATCCAATGGTCATTTCCTGGATTGGACTGATATCTGCTCGTCACACTAACTGCGAAGCTGATATCAGGCCTTGTACATAACATGGCATACATGATGTTGCCCAAACACGAAGCATAAGGTTGATTAGACATTCTAATCTTCTCATCTTCTGTTTGCGGACACATCTTCTTCGAAAGATGTAAGTCATGTCTGAACGGTATGTTTGTTGTCTTACAGTTAACAAAATTATACCGTTCTAAGATCTTATCTATGTACGTTGATTGGGATATCCCAATAAGCTTCCTATCTCTATCTCTATAGAGTTTTATGCCCAAGACATAAGAAGCTTCACCCAGGTCCTTCATGGAGAAATTCTTACAGAGGTAAGCTTTGACGCCTTGCATCATCCCAATATCATTCTCAATGATAAGGATGTCATCAACTTAGAGAATTAAAAATACCACCATACTCCACTGGCCTTCTGATACACACAAGATTCTTCCGAATTCTTGAGAAAACCAGACAATTTGATTATCTCGTTGAATCGAAGATTCCAACTTCGTGAAGCCTGTTTAAGTCCATAAATCGACTTCTTCAGCTTACATACCATGCCCGAGTTCTCGCTGGATGCAAAACCTTCCGGTTGTTCCATATAGATTTCTTCATCAAGAAATCCATTTAGAAAAGCCGTTTTGACATCTATTTACCAAATCTCGTAATCATGATATGCGGCAATTGACAATAAAATCATGATGGACTTTAGCATGGCAACTGGAGAAAAAGTTTCATCGTAGTTGACTCCAGGTCACTGCGAGTAACTTTTAGCTACCAGTCGGGCCTTAAAGGTTTCAACCTTTCCATCGGGCCCTCGCTTCCTCTTGTAAATCCATTTACAACCGATAAGAACAATTCCTTCGGGAAGCGGAACCAAGTTCCAAACTTGATTCTCATACATTGAGTCCATCTCGGATTTCATGGCGTCTTGCCACTTCACAGAGTCGATGTCCAACATCGATTCTCTATAGGTAAAAGGGTCAGTCTCTTCTAATAAGAGAACATCGAGACTCTTTTCTTGTATCAAATACAAGCGTTCGGGAGGTCTAGATACCCTTTGTGACCTACGGAGTGTGTGTGTTGAAGGTTCTCCATCTTCTTGAACTACAGGTTCCTCCATTAGTTCGTTGGTTCTAGGTTGTACTTCATCAAGTTCAACATGTCTATGATCACCACCTTCAGCCAAAAATTCTATTTCTAGAAATTTTGCGAAGCGAGCTACGAAGACATTTCGATGCTCAGTATCATAGAACAAGTATCCTTTCGTATTTGAAGGATATCCAACAAACCTAAACTTCTGCCCTCGAGGCAAAAACTTATCTTGCTGAGCCATCCTGACATAAGCACGACACTCATAAATCTTAATATAACTAAGATTTGGTTTCCTACCAGTCCATATCTCATACGGAGTCGTAGGAACAGCCTTGGATGGAATCTTGTTCAAAAGATGTGTGGCAGTTAAAAGAGCATAACCCCATAAGTAATAAGGTAAATCTGTATAACTCAACATAGATCGGACCATATCTAATAAAGTCTGATTTCTCCTCTCAGATACTCCATTATGTTGCGGAGTACCGGGAGGAGTATATTAAGCGAGAATCCCATTCTTCTTTAAATAATCAGTGAACTCTCCAATCATATATTCACCGCCTCGATCAGATCGAAGGCATTTAATATATTGACCAGTTTGTTTCTCTACATCATTTCGGAATTCTTTGAACTTTTCAAAGGTTTCCGATTTATGTCTCATCAAATAGACATAACCGTACCGTGAAAAATCATCGGTAAATGTGACGAAGTAAGAAAAGCCACTATGAGCAGTTTGACTTAAGGGACAACATACATCAGAATGTACGAGTTCCAACAAGTCAGAGGCTCGGTGTCAAACACCTGAAAATGAGGCTTTGGTCATTTTACCCCGAATACAAGATTCGCAAGTTGGATAAGGTTCAATGGTGAGATCATGTATCAAACCATTCTTAACCAATTGGGTTAGGCGTTTCACGCCTATATGACCTAACCTCATGTGCCAGAGTTCAATATTATTTATATCAGATTGTTTACGTTTATTTATTCCAGTATTAAAGATATATGTGAGGTACGCAATATGTAATGACCATGTTCATTTGGACAAGAAGGATCTGAATATTACAACTATTATATAAATACAAAGAACAATTCTTAATATTTACATTATAACCTTCAGTAACTAATACAAAAAGGGACATAATATTCGCCACACATCCTGGCATAAAATATCAGTCATGCAATAAAAGTCTCCCACTGGGTAAGAGAATCTCACATAAGCCCACTGCAACTGCATCCAGAGAGTCGCCACTCCCGAACCGCAACTGCATCTCCCCAGATTTCAGCCGTCTACTTCCCGTCAGCACCTGCAACCTATTGCAAATGTGAATAGGACAAGCAGAATCCAAAATCCAATTTGATGTAATAGCTTCACAAGCCAAAGATATATCAATAATAGGAAAAATAAAAGTACCTGATGTGGATGCTCTTTCCTTCCTGAGTTGCGCAAGATAGTCCGGGGTAGTTACGTTTCCAGTGCCCGACTTTCTGGCAGTGGTGGCACTTGTCTTCAGAAGCTCTCTTGGGCTTCACCGTCTTACCTTGCGGAGGAATATTGAAACCTTTCTTCTTCTTTCCTTTAGACTTCTTCCCCTTCGACTTGGATTGGGAAGAAGGGGAAATGAAGTGGGTTTCGGAAGGCGAGTCAGAACTCTCTTCCTTAAATCTTCCTCTGCTGTGAGAAGCATCCTATGCAACTCATGGTAAGTACAGTGAATCCCATTCATGTTGAAGTACATGACGAACTGGCGATATGAACCCGGGAGTGAACCGAGAATGACACTACGGCCAAGAGTCTCATTCAGAGGGAAATCTTGTCGCCTCAAATGCTCGATCAAATCGATCAAGTGAAGCACATGCGGGCTCACAGCCTCCCACTCATCAAGTTTAGAATGGAAAAATTCCATCGAAACTTTATGAACAACGACCTGTTCCTGGTTCATGAACGATTCACGAAGTTGTGTCATCATGCTATATGCATCGTGTATCTCCCAATAAGTCTTCTTAAGCTCAGAAGAAAGTGAACTCAAGATGAATGATTTAACCCTTAAATCATCATCCTTCCATTGCTGGAAAGTCTCACGTTCTTCAGGTAATGCATCGGGTATAGCAAGCGGTAATGGACCATCCAAAATATACCCCAGTTTCTCGGAATTGAGGACAATCCTCAAGTCCATATCCCAATCCGCAAAGTTTTCTGCGCCTTTCAGTTTGTTCGTATCAAGCATACGTGCAAAAGGATTGGGTGGAGGTGCCGCCATCGCAAATCTATCAAATAGACAGCGAAACAACGGTCAGTAAATAAGCAGATAAAAGATCATAACAGTTTCATAATATATCATAAAGCATTAACTAGATCATGGATTTTTAATCTAAAAATGCCCCTCCCACTATTTCATGCAATACTGTAATCCCCAAACAGAATACAAAACATGCGATAATCAAATCATAACATAATAGTGAAAGGTGGACCCCATGAATATATTTCAGCTCACAGCTTTGGCACGTTCTCGCCTACGTATATTCATTTAGGTAGACAACAATTGTCGATCACTCAATAGTGACTCCTGGGTTTTCGGTCCTGGTCGTTTCTCGTTGTGACAGCTTTGGCACGTTCACAAGGAGGCGTACCAAGGTCAAACTTGTCAATGATGAATTCAAGATACTTACGTAACCCTGACAGCTTTGGCACGTTCAGGATTGCGCTTTCGCTTGAATTCACCTAATATCAAATATATCCGGTATAGATAAATTTCTACCGGCCATATCCTCACAGCTTTGGCACGTTCTCGGATATAGTCGTAGAAAATTTACCGATAAGCGGTATTGACAAGACGGACCGATTAATATACATCAAATACATATTAAATTATAAACCTTATTTTAAATAGGGATTTTCCGCTAAAGATGTATTTATTTATTTAATCAAATTAAATAAGTATAAGCATGCATTAAAGTCAAGATTAAAGTCAATATTGAATTTTAAAGGCATAATCATATATCGGGGTTCCAGAATCAGACTCGCTCTGATACCATTTTTGTTGTGGGGTTTTTTTGGGAATTACAAGGTTAGCGCAGCGGAACGCGGAAAAGGAAAAACGATTCTCCGATTTCAAAAAACTTTTTTTGGAACAATTAAATAAATTATTTATTTAATTAACCAATACTTAAATTATGAAATATAACCTAAGAAATCATATTTCTTTTAATTACAAAATTACCCCAAACTTTTGCAAATTAATTATTTTAGTTTTAAATATGTCAATTACATATTTAATTAATTCCAAATTAATCCCAAAATAATTTTTACAAGTTTGCTACAAAACCAGAAATATTTTCCAGATTTGCGCAACTGCCAAGATTTTCTGGAATTTACAAAACAGCCCGAAATTAATTAATTCAATTTGGCCCAATTTGTTCAAAACATGTCAAGATCAAATCCAATTAATCCCAAATTTTACATGCATCAAATATACATCAAATTAAAGCTTATATATGAAAAGCCCCAAAATTTGAGTAGGTTAAGAACCCTAATTTCACAAATCACTCAAATTGGCAATTTACACTAAATTAAAAAATTCAATACTTTAATCTTCAAATTACTACACCAATTAATTCTCACCATCATGAAATTAATCAAGAACAATTCTAGGCTAATTATGAATGGCTAATTAACTCTAGAATAGCAACTTTAATTTTCTAATTAATTTATTAAGCTTAATTACATTAATAAGCAAATAAATTAATTCTACATGCTTAAACACATCCAACAAGCATCCAACAAATTTAATTACAAACTAAAAGAGTAGAGACATGATCTTAACATCACAATTGAAGCTAAGAA
Organism: Zanthoxylum bungeanum; assembly: GCA_019454045.1. NCBI lineage: Eukaryota > Viridiplantae > Streptophyta > Magnoliopsida > Sapindales > Rutaceae > Zanthoxylum > Zanthoxylum bungeanum. The sequence continues at coordinate 2,309 of SKCR01000346.1, read as the reverse complement.
ATATTGAAACAATTTCATGAAGAAGAAGAAAGAAAATAACTTACAAAATCCAAATTTGCCTTCTTTGATTTCCCTTTTTCTTCTTTTGCTCTCAATTCTCTCTTTGTAATTTTTGTTGAGTGTCTAAGTGTGTGAATGTAAAATGAATCAAAACAATTTTGATATACCAAACAAACCTGGCCGAATTTTTGCTTGCCAAAATAATCAACAATTAATTCATTTTGTTTGAAAATAATTGGTCCACACATTTAACAAAATTAAGACAACTTTTACTTTAATAAAGTGAACAAAATGTGTTCCAATGAAATAAGCCATTTCCAATTTTCATAAAGTTGAATCATTACTTAAGATATTTATTTTATAATTAATTTAATTATTTAACAATTAAATAATTAATTAATAAATTTAAATATCTTAATATATGTATTATATTTACAATAAATATCTCAAATACATATATTAATGATATAGTCAAATATCACAATTTGATATTTTATTAATGTGTATTTAATAAAATCAAGTATTAAATAAAATACACATCAATATTGGAAATGACCGATAGGTCCCGATTGCATGTATTTTTCGTTTAACCATTAAACGAGTTATAAATAATCAGTATTATTCATAACAGTTGCCCTAGTGCTCTACGAGTAAATTTCATTAGTGAGACTCTCTAGATTCAGGCATATCCGTCACGAAATCAAATTACGTGTCCATAATTCACCCACCCGTAAATTATGACGAACACGGATAAACTCACTGAATCATACAGGTCGAGGTCACTGCATACGTATAATCCCTCCGTCACAGGTATCCGGATTAATCCAGAGATATAGATACAAACGTCAAATCTCTATAGATATAATCACGTCGACGTTTCTATTAGCAATCCCTCAAATAACACTTAGAACTAATTTCTACAGTGTACCACGGGCCCATGGATTTAACAGATTGCTAATCCATATTGAATACCTATACTCTGTACACAGAGCTGACGGATCCTATCTTGATACACACAGGATATCCTGAGCATCAGTCCACACCCAACGAACAGGCGGAGGTCTGATCTAAATAGATCGGTGACGTGACTGCCATCTAAGTGTGGAGGATAACTCAGATATCCACAGTGGTATCTCAAGTCAAAGAATCACTATGCTCACTCAACCCGAGAAGATTCTTATTGACGTTGGTGTACCATCCATTAAGAATCTTCGGTGAGTCGTTCAGTGTTTATCCGCTATAAACACCTACACGTCTATACGAGTCTCCAAGACTCATGGTTCACTGAGAAACCATCGGAATCCAAGATTCCAATATACGACATGTACCAGTCTCTACGGGTTTACTTTACTGACCAAGTAGTGTAAACCTTGACCAGGAACTGTCTAAGAATGACAACGTCATGATACAACTCAATGTCAGTTGCGACGCTTTTGCAACAGTATCATAACTAATCATTCTAAGGTCGGTTACGTCTTTACCATATTGAAGAAGAAGTTATATAAAAGAAACTGTTTATTTTATTCATAATAAAACGTTACATTAGTATTTACATAGAAATACATAATAAAATTGGCGCTCGGAGCACCAACCCTAACATCTATCCCCATGTGCTCCATTACATCTTCAATAATGCTGTTCCATATCTCCATGCAAAAAGGCTTGTGGTTGAGGGTTCGGAGGACAAGGCTTTCAGGTAGGCCAGAGTTGATATTGGAATGTGGTGGTGGGTGGTGGAACAGAGTGGTAGTTGGGTAGGGGGTTTCTGTGTATGTTGGGTTGTTCTTTTTCTAGGTCGGGTATCTTATGAGCGTCGATGACGTTTTGGATCTCATGCTTAAGGCGGGTGCAGTTTTCAGTGTCATGGCCTTTTTTCTTGATGGAAGTAAAAGTACGTTTAGGTTGAGGTAAGATGGCACAGGGTTGGAAATGGTATAGTTTCTAAAAGTTTTAGGAGTCCTTGCATCTTCAGCTTCTCAAACACCTTTGACAAATTTTACCAAGATTCGAGAATCGCCTGTTTCTGACAGCAGCGACCTCAACAGTAGCGGGCATTGTCCCTGAAGGCCCCCCGGTGGTTCTTCTATTCTGGCTGTAAAACTTCCGATTCTCGGCCTCTTCCTCCTCGATATCCATGACAGTTTCTCTCAACTGTCGAAAATCACTAATCATAAAGGTCATCCTCCTCAGCTTGTTATAAATAGAGGGCTTGATGCCTTAATGATCATCTTGATCTGGTCATTCTCCCAGGGTCGAGTCTATATTTTCAAGAGCTGGCTTCTCCAACGATCTACATAATTGAAGCTCTC
>SKCR01000345.1:0-29231 GCA_019454045.1 Zanthoxylum bungeanum | reverse complement strand
GGATGTTGAGTCCACAGCCAATAGTCTCATTTTGTTTCTAGTGCTCTGAACTGAATTGCTGCCAATATTGACTAAATGCAATTTTCCATTGAATGATATGTGTAATATCAATATTGTCTCACATGATAATATGATATCATATATTTGGAAACTAAGGTCAGAATAAATCTCCCAGGACACTTTAGCATCTCAATATTGCTGTGGCATTAAGAGTATTGACAGATACTCTATAACACACAGAGAAATGGCACACTAACAATATTGGCAAGACTCAAGGGTTCCTACCTGTACAAACTTAGCAAAGCCAGAACCAAGGGGGGAACCATTGTATAAAGCCATGGAAGCTCCATTTAACAATGATGCATAAACCAGCCAAGGACCCATCATCCACCCAAGGTTAGTTGGCCAAGCAACAACATCGGCTTTACGAATATCCATGTGGCACCATGCATCTGCTGCAGCTTTAAAAGGAGTTGCATTGCTCCATGGAATTGCTTTTGGTTCCCCTATGCCAGAAAATAATTTCAGTCAGGATTTACAATGCAATTGTGCAGCTCTAGATGCAATTTCAGTTTGTAAGTTTGGAATTTAATCATACTTAAGTTTTGATGAGAATCAAATAGTTATCCAGCCATTAATATTCACTAGTATATCTGGGTTTTTAGAGAAGCTTGATAAAGATAATTATCATAGGGGAGTTCCTAGATGTAGGCACTGCATTTTTGCATATAAGTCCCTATGATGAGTCTCATTTGGAGGCACTACCTTTTAAGTCACGGAAGTCACGGGAAACGGACGTCGGAAGGGGAAATTCAGAATAAGTACGTCATCGGATTCATTTCACAAGTTCATTGTTTTCGTTCGTGCTGCGTTCGTTACTTCGTTCGAACGTCAAACAAATTGCGGGCGTTCGTGTAGCATTCGAAGGGGCGTTCGAACGGCGTCGGTATTTCTGGTTTTGCTGCTAGCCTCACACCCAAGCCCAATTAACCCAATTAGCCCACCAAAGCCCATAAAACACATCCCAATTAATAAAACACATATTTAACACATGGGGAATTAAATAAAATCTAAAAATCACATACCAAATTAAAATAAATATCAAATAAAATCATGCCTAATTAAAATCAATCAACAAATATTTTATTCCTAAAACAACACAAATTAAATATATTAACTTCCTAAACAAGCCAAATTTTGTCCCCCAATCAATCTTTTGTTTTCCTTGTTTACACCAAATCAAATCCCCCTTAAATGCCAAATCCCTTTCCTTGTCAAGCAAGATTTAACCCTAGCCCTTTGCCTATAAAAGAAACCCAATTCCAACCCTTGAGAGGCCCTAGCTCATTGACACAACTATCCCTCACTCTCAATAACCAAAGATCACAAACCAAAGAACCCCCATTGCCCTGACCAAAACACATCCCGAACAGCCCTTTTACCTCGTCAAAACAGCCCCCGAACCACACCATAACACCACCGAAAATCACACCCAAAACAGTAGCCAAAACATCCCAAAAACAGTAACTAAAATACAGCAGCAAAACAGTAGCAAAACGGCAGCGAATCGGAGTCAAAACAGCAGCGAATCGGAGTCAAAACAGTAGCTTGAGCAGTGGAACAGCGAGGAAAGGTGTGAACCTGTGAACCGGAGGAGTTGCGGAGCATTCCCCCTCCTTTCGACGACCGTACACCGTACTACCGAGAGACGACGAAAAAGGTTAGTGTAGGCACTGCATTTTTACACATAAGTCCCTATGATGAGTCTCATTTTGGAGACACTACCTTTTAAGTCACGGAGGTCACGGGAAACGGACATCGGAATGGGAAATTCAGAATAAACAAGGTTCACTGTTTTCGTTAGTGCTGCGTTCGTGTTTACGTTCGAACGTCAAACGGATTGCGGGCGTTCGTGCCGCGTTCGAGGAAACGTTCGAACGGTGTCGGTAATTCTGGTTTTGCTGCTAGCCTCACATCCAGCCCAATTAGCCCCCCAAAGCCCATAAAACACATCCCAATTTAAATAAATAAATATTAATTAAAACATTAACTAAATAAGATAATAATTAAATTAATTAAATAATTAAATAAAACATATACCAAACATAAAATAAACAATTACCAACTTAAACTAAAATCATGCCTAAATTAACAAATCACATACTAAATCAAAATATAATCATACCAAGTTAAAATCAATCAACCAATATATTATTCCTAACTTAAAATATTGTATTCCTAAACCAAGCCAATCAAATATTCAACCTTCCCTATCTAGCCAAGATTTGTCCCCCCCTCAATCTTTGACTTCCCTTAACCAAACCAAATCAAATCCCTCTTTAATTAGCCAAATCCCTTTCCTTGTCAAGCCCAACCCTTTGCCTATAAAAAGAAGCCTTCACCAACCTTCTCAACCCTAGTCCCTAGTCCCTAGCTCATACACAACACACATAAAAATTACAGGAAGAACACACCCAAGAAAAAGGAAGCAAAAGATAAAGAGGAAACGGCAGTGAAACCACAAGGAAACAGCAGCAAAACGGATTCAAAACAGTAAGACAACGAACGAGACCAGTGAACCGGGAGAGTTGCGGAGCATCCACCCTTCCGACGATCGCGTACCGTACATCCGAGAGGTGATTTAAAAGGTTAGACCTGATGGTACTTTTCACACTCGTCTTTATCCGATTTTTGTTATTTATTTTGATTGTATTTTACTTGTTTATTAAATCCTGTGTGTGTATGATGTGTGTTGTGGGTATTGGATGAATGGAAGAGTGTTGTCTCTTGTGGTATATAGGATGGAAACCCAGACGTAAATTCCGTAGCCGAATCCGAATGGACGGTAGTGCGGTCTGTACATGGGACACAACTCCACGTATCACTTGAGTAAACAGCACCTTCTCTTGTGTGTGTTGCTTTGGTTTATTTATTTCTTGTCATTTAAATCCTGTATGTTGCTTATTCTCGTATGATATGATCGAGTGCATGGGCTTAGTAAGTGCGATGAAAGGTTCCCTAATTGGAGGGGTTAAAAATCCTTCACCACGACGCTTTGCCGCACCGATTGATGTGTGTTCGGTTGAATGCGAGATACGTTCAATCGAGCATACATAGTTTGATATGATTGTCTTTATTTTCGTATGCATGATTCAACCGAGCGCATGGGTTTAGTAAGTGCGATGTGAGATCCCCTATGGGGAGGGGCTAAAACCTTTACCACGATGCTTTGCCGCGCCGGTTGATGTGTGCCCGGTTGGATACAAGATACGTTCAATCGGGCACACTATGTTTAATATCATTGCTTTTAATTCTTTGTATGCATGATTCAGTCGAGCGCATGGGCTTAGTATGTTGGTCTAAAGGTCCTCTCTTTGAGAGATCAAGAGCCCCAAAAGGCCACCTTTACGGCAGTACTTCGCCGCGCCCCACTATTTTGTTGTTTATGTATTGTGTCCCATTTCATGCATCAGGTCTGTTCCCGTTCGAACGCGTTTACGAACGCAACTCGAACGCGCAAGCATTTTTGCCTTATCATGCATCAGGTCTCATTTACGTTCGAACGCGTTCACGAACGCCATACGAACGTGAGCATTCTGTTTCATTTCCGTTCGAACGCGTTATCAAACGCCATACGAACGCGAGCATTCTGTTTCATTTCCGTTCGAACGCGTTATCAAACGCTACTCGAACGTGAGCATTCTGTTTCATTCATTCCGTTCGAACGCGTTTACGAACACTACACGAACGTGAACACACTGAACTGAGTCTGTCTTATCATATTCATGCATAATTGCCTCTTGGTTGATCTTTCTTGTGTTATATAGCCAACCGTATTGTTTGTATTCCTGCATTTATCCATTCTATGTGTTCTTGGGATTGTATTCAAGCATGATTAGGCTGTTAGCATGTTATTTGGTTAATAGGTTCATGAGATAGTACTCAAGCATGTTTATTCCATTGGTTGCGTCGTTTGCCTTGGTCTTGATTTAACGCATTACGATTCATATGCCTATGCCATGATGACTTTGGAGTATTATTTCTTGTGATATATCGGATGGAAACCCAGACATAAATTCCGTAGCCGATTCCGAATGGACGGTAATGCGGTCTGTACTTGGGATACAACTCCACGTATCACTTGGAAGAGTGCTCACATGTATGCTTGTGCGGATATTATGTATGCTTGTGTTTTCATGAATATGATATGCTGAATGAAGTTGTATGTTCATTGTTACTTTGAGGTATTTTGTTAGAAATGTGTTATTAGATATGAGATATATGCGAAATGTATGTATTAGTGTTATTTTGTACCCATGAATATAGAAGCATGATATTCTTAGGAATAAGTGTTACTTAAGCCTGATTAAATTATTATGTAAATCCTTTCATTACAAATGGCATAAGTAAGGGACCATTCCGAACCCAACGGTTTGAGGTCTTCCCTTGCGAGGGGTGAGTGCGGCCTTAAATCTCATTTTCCCGGTTCACACCGGGTGGCGACTCCATTACTCTCCGGTTTAGTCCCTCGTGGCTACTCCGTACTCCCAACTAGGCCGCGAGCCTAGGGACAGCATGCGTCGTCCAGTTTCTGTGTCCCACAGTTAGACCTGAGGGCACCTTGTATTTATTATCTTTCATTTGTCTTTTATTTATTTTAATATATTATCGCATGAGAGTCGTTTGTTGAGGCATGATGTGAATTCCGGATGAACGGAATGCGTGTTCTCTTTTGTGGTATATCGGATGGAAACCCGGACGTAAATTCCGTAGCCGAATCCGAATGGACGGTAGTGCGGTCTGCACTCGGGATACAACTCCACGTACCACTTGAGAGATACATGTATTTCGTTTCATCCAAACTTGTATTTGAGCATGATGTAGTTAGCACGTTATTTATTTATTTAGCATGATTTAGCCCTTAGTATGTTAATCTTTATGCATGATTTAGGTGTCCATGTGATTAGATATGTCGTTGTTGTGATCCTGTTTGAATACGATATCTAAAACCATATGAATGTATGCAATCTGCCAGTTCCTGTTCGAACGCGAACCTTCTGTTTACCTTTCGAACGCGTTCTCGAACGCTACGCGAACGCGCACGCATTTTCTTAGTTTCATCATGCATCAGGTCTGGTCCCGTTCGAACGCGTTCTCGAACACCATACGAACGCGAACCTTCTGTTTACCGTTCAAACGCGTTCTCGAACGCTACACGAACGCGCACGCACTGAACTGAGTCATTTTCATCACATGTCATGCATAATTGTCCCCAGTAGTTACCCCCTTGTATTATGAACCTGATTGCTCCTCTTTATTGTGTATTATTGTGCCATTGTCATTTATCTGTATTCCCCACATGTATGAGTACAATGTGTTTATTAGGTTGTATGCTTGCCGTATGTTAATTTATCTTTATGCATGTAAATTGGGACATAGATTATATGCAAATAGGTTGTATGCAAATTCGGACATAGGTTGCATGCAAATATGAAGATGTGTTACATGTGAACTTAGATGAACTTTTGATGTATGCATGCGAACTTAGGAGTAGATTATCCTTGGAAATATGTTGCTTAGGCTTGGTTGAGTTATTGCACAAATCGTTTTATTATAAGTGGCATAAGTAAGGGACCATTCCGAACCCAACGGTTTGAGGTCTTCCCTTGCGAGGGGTGAGTGCGGCCTTAAATCTTTGTCCCGGTTCACACCGGGTGGCGACTCCATTATTCTCCGGTTTAGTCCCCCGCGGGCTACTCCGTACTCCCAACCGGGCCGCGAGCCCGGGACAACATGCGTCGCCCAGTTCCTGTGTCCCACACTAGAGTAAAGTTTTTCATAGAAAAAACTCCACAATTATAGAGCTTTAGACACAACACATTGTACCGTTTTTTCCCAAACTTGGTTTTGCACTTGTTTAAAGTTCTTTGTACTGAATCTAAAGTTATTTCCTATCCAGGAATCAATTTCTTGATCCTGAGCTACAAAATAATCATATAAATAATTTTCCATAAAAGCTACACTGATTTTTTATGACTAAAATATATTTTTAAGAAACAAAACTAGTTCTCCTTTTTCTCTGTTTTTTTCTTTTCTTTTCTCCTTCTCAATTTTTTTTAATAAGAAATATTTTCTCTAATGTAAAATTGCCTGGAAGTTTCTTCCCCCCTTTCCAGTTTCAAGGTGCCTAAACATTTTTTGGCTACTTATAGACTTTTTATAATTTCAAGATCGCAGCACAAAATAATTTGATCATTTTAACAAAAAAATTACAGAACTCCATTATAGTTTAAGCAGGATGAAGATTCGGCGCCAAAATTGTACCTATATCCCATAAATTGCCGAGTTTATGTTCAGTCCAAGAAAGATCAATTCTAGTATAACGAAATGAGTTTAAGAAGATTTATGAGGTTTCGTTCATCAAGCTACCTGTGGTTCCAGACGAGAAGAGAATGTTCGTAAATGCTTCCACCGGTTGTTCTACAGCTGCAAATTCATCATTTCTGCAGATTTGATGTAAAAGATGGGCAGAGAGAGCACAAGCATTAGAGCTCTCTAGTTATCCTTTTTTTTCCCAAAAATTAAAATATCATCACTCATGTACTTTGAAATTATTACAATATTTTCTGTTCACTTGAGCAATGCCCATAAGCCTCTAGTCAATAACCTGATCAGTGGAGGATAGGAACAAATGATCGTTGCTTACTTGTTACTTTTCTCTAATGTATACAAATTTTTAAAACTTTGAGATCACTGCATTGATGCCTTTTTCACAAAAGTTAATGTTTTGACAATCAGATGGTGTTTAAAAAAGTGTCTTACTTAACCTATTAAAATACAAGATAGATGGCCATGCACACAGATTAATAAGGTAGTAAGGAATGAGCAGAAAAAAATGTGCATACTTCAACTGCCTGACCCTTTCCAGAAAATCGTGCCAAGAAAGATCACCATCACGCAGTTTCGTGCTGAATCTAGTACCTTTGGCGGGAAAAACAATTGCCAAAGGAGCTTGGGCATCGATAACTCTACTGCAGAACCGAAGCTCAAATATGAGACAAATTAGGACAAAAAATGAACTGGAAAAACAGACAAATCAAGTATATGTATGTGGCTCGCTAGTAACAAAAGCTTTACCTGTACAAGGGTATACTTTTGTCACCGCGAATGATTAGATCCTGACAAAATAAGACGATTACACGTGAATAAGGACATAATTACAGGCTTGAATTTGAATCAATAAGCTCAAATGTTTCCATGAATAACCAAAATGTTGAGATACATTATGGTCCTTCATAAGAAACAGGGTTATAACCTGAGTAAATATGGCTTTTGCTCTTGATATTCTAAGCCTTGTCGATATTTCAAGTGCTGCAAAACTATCAGCTATAGAGACAACTACATATCCTGCCAGAACAATAGCTAGGTAGATAACCACAGACTGGACATTCATTGGCATATCAATTGCAATAGCAGATCCTTTGTCCAAACCCAGGGCATTGAGTGCATCTGCAACTAACCTACAAGTTATGGCACCATGAAAAAATTGTCATACTTAGAACTGGTGGAACTTTTGCAAAAGAATATTAGAAACATCACGTAAACATCTCTTCCTACCCAAAAATTATCATAATAACATATGAAAAACTACATTGTCTCATGTGACATATTGATTTCAGTCTACCTAAGGACTAACTAGAATAACTGATTGCTTTCTTAATGGCAGTATCGAAGTTAACTATGCTTTGATATGCTAATAGCAACATAAAATAATTTGCATATGCCCATAAAATCATTTAATAATACTATCAATGAAGCATCTATAAATTGATTGACCAAAAAATAAAAGTAAAAATAATAAAAAAACTCTAACAGCTTATAAATGAAAAATACCATACCAAACCTCAGCACTCAATTCCTTATGTGTCATGCTCTTCACAGGCAGATTGTCATCTCCTTCATCACGCCACCATATCACAATGTCATCCAAACTTCTATCACTACTTAAACTTAAACAATTTTTCGCAGGATTCATACATGCTCCAGGAAGCCATTGGCCGCCTGGGTTTGACAAGTGGTTTTCCCCACTTGGATTCTCACGTAAAATACATTGAGGAGGTGCCGAAAATGATATACTCATTTCATCCAATACAGTTTTCCAATACACCTAACAAATAACGAGATAGGAAACCATAATTTTGCAATAAATGGCAGCATAGAGAAGCATAATTCAGAAAGGTACTATTAATGTCACCTTAAAGTTACATCAATACTACCTCAGGGTTTGAGACTGAAAATTCCTGAAAATCAGAAAAACTCAACACAGGATCCTTGTAACTTGAACCAAAAAGCTCTTTCCACGCCTCTCTAATAATTGACCAACATTGGTTAACTTTGCAACTTCCCTACCCATACAAGAAGGAATTAATTGGAACAACAAACAATAAAGGAGAGCAATTTAGCATTCATATAAACAATATAAATTTAAAAATGCAAAGCAACACATATTTCCATAAATTAAGACTCCAAATTTCATTGTCCCCTTCAACTGTTTGAACACTTTTCCTTTTTTAAGCATGTAAATTTTACAACTCTGATAATCGGGAATTTCAGCAACCATTTTTCTTAAGTTCACATAATCGAATTAATCCTTATCTTCATACTTGGTTAATAGCTGATCCTCAGTTACAACCCTAAAATAAGAGAATCCACATAATTCTGCAATGAGAATCCCAATTACACTGAAATGGACTCAAAATACTGAACTAAAAACTTCTACTCGGCACTATTTTACTTAATTCACTTAACATGTCAGTATAAAAAACCCGAAGACCAATCAATAAATTCTTATTGAATCAACTCCAAATTTCAGCAGAAGCTCATCCAACCAAATTGAAAATTATTTTCCAAAACATTATCAAAATCACACTCGTCAAAATTATAAAAAAGGGTCCCATCACAATACCACCCACTTCATTTTATCATTCAATATCATGCAAGTAAGCTAAGGGAATCAAATAATACATACGGGTCGGGAATCCAAGCAGGCGGGTCGGGTCCAAAGTCTTTATAGCAACCGTAGTACAACATCTGATGAAAGGAGAAGGGAAGGTCAGGGCTGAGGATTTGGCAGTGACGTTCTGCCACGTGGCGGGAGTGGCAGCGCCGTCGTAATTATGACGATCTCGGTGAGCTTCTCATGGAGCTGCTCTGCTAGTTTTGATTGTATCCCCAGAGCTTCGATATCGTTGCTGGTGATGCAGTCAAGTGATTTGTAATTGTACATAGCCATTTTTTTTTTTTTGGTAATTGTTTCCCTTATCTGTTTGTGTTTTTGTCTCAGAGAAGACCAAATTTTACTAATAACGCTTTGTTTTTCGAGCTGCTTTGATTTTCATAGCTGTTTATATTGCTGTACTTTTTTCTATTTATAGAAATTATTCATCACTTGTCACACTTGTATGGTGAGGAATTTACTTTACTGTGAAAGGATAGAAACAGCTGGTGCACTGCACATTGTTAATCTACCGTTCCAACACCATTCCTATGATTTACACAGTTGCAATGAGGGATAGTAAAAATCCTGGATTTTCTATTGGGATTCGGGATCTCATAGTATTTAGTACATAATTTCATCATGAATCCTGATATATAATAAAAAAAATTCGTATCTCATTTGGGATTCGGAATCATAGACTAATTTTGATATAGAATTTGAGATGATTTTCATCTCATGTCTATAATCGAGATAATGAATTATCTCGAATTCATAATCGAAACGGGAATAGGATTGGCAAATCCTGACCCCGTTCCGTCCGATTGTTATCTCTAGTTCAAATCCTCTATATAAGGCTATAAGCATGCTTCACAAACTAACTTAGTCCCTGCAAGAACCTGAAATGATCTTGAAGACGAGAAACAATGAGAGAGAATATAGTACCTTCAATATGTTGGGCTCGACTGTTTAGAATCCAATGAAGTTTGGGATTTATCTTGCAAGTCCAGTGTAAATTGACTTGCACGTATGTGTAGTTTTGATTAGAATCTTTCTCTTTTACTCAATGTATGCCAGTTGATTGCTAATGACTAAGCTTGAATGAGGATTTTATGAATTATGCTTGTGATAAGATTTAGTCAGTTATGTGATTCTCTAACCCCATTTTCTATAAGCTCATTGGCCTTTATAGGGTTCGATGTGTGAAGGTATCGACTTCGGTTGACATCTGTCCACAATTGGATTGTTCTTTGTTGCATGTGCGTGTTTGTGTTTGTGTACGCACCTACACTCCAAGCTTGTCCATGACCCATGTCTTGCCCATGGCCGCTTGCGTGTGGTGGTAGGGTGCACTTTTGTATTTTCTTATTTTATTTTATTTTCTATTTTAGGGGGGTGACAACTCAAACATCATGTGTGTTCCTAGTGTCACTTGTGCAATGTCTTTAAAACCTCTTTAGGGGGGTGACCCGGGGCCTTTAGAAGGGCCTTGGCCACCAGCATACTGGGGGGCTTTAGCTGTGTACTCCCTCGCCCTTAGTTGGCTTGCTAATGAAACATGCTTCCTTTTGATTTCCAATTGCTTTGTCCAAATGTGATGCTTGAATGTGTATGCAATATGTTTAATATGTGTTTCATTATCTTGTGCTCGTAGATGTGTGCTTATCGATGTATGCTCTACTTTGTTGCCTAATAATGTTCACATTATATAGATGGCTAACCATGGGTACGACCTTGCAGGGTCAATCCTAGGCTGACTTGTTAGACACAACGTTAACAAGTGCCGCACTGACCTAACTTGGTGACACCAAAGTTCGGCCCGTGACAGTTGGTATGAGAGCGTGGTTCAAGGTTGCATGATAAAATGGCTACGAGGTCCTCCTAAAAAACGCGTTGGGATGCTGTCGAGAAAAAACTAGTGGATATTGATGGCTACATCACAACACTCACGAACAAAACCTCTGATGTCGAAAATCTCAGACAAACTATCAAGGTACTGGAGGCCCTAACAACCAGGGTAAGTACCCTAGAGACTCAAGCAACGAGTGCTAGCACCAGTGCCCCATGAGAAGTGGGAGATGCCAATAATTGGCAAGATGCCGTGAGCTCCTTGAAAGAGCAGTTGGCTGAGTTGAGCGTAAGGGTGAACCTCACCGCCCTCGCTGTCTCTAACTTGCCCACGACTACTCAGAACCCAGAGCAGCAGAAGAGGTCCAAAATCCCAGAACCTAGAGTATATGATGGTGTTAGAGATGCACAAGCCCTCAAAAACTTCCTATTTGACATGGAGCAGTACTTCACAGCTTCACGAATAGAAGAGGAAGGGGACAAGGTCTCAATAACCTTGATGTACTTGTCTGGAGATGCGAAGTCTTGGTGGAGGGCCAAAACACATAGAAATCCAAGAAGGGCGATGCGCCGTTAACAATTGGGAGGATTTAAAACGTGAGCTAAAAACCCAATTCCTACCAGGAAATGTGGCTTACATGGCTCGGCGAAAATTACGGGAACTGAGGCATACAGGCTCCATCCGGGAATATGTAAGGAAGTTCTCTGGATTGATGCTGGATATTCGAGACATGTCCGAGCAAGACAAACTCTTCTATTTTATCGAAGGGTTGAAGCCTTGGGCCAGAACAGAGTTACAGAGGCAACAGGTAAAGGACTTGCCTTCCGCACAAGCTGCTGCGGAGCAACTAACTGATTACTCCCTTGAGGGACCTCCATCAAAGAGACCTCCGCCGACATCTACTAATAATGACAGTGGGAATAAGAAGCCCGGAAATTGAGTAATGAAAGAAGTGGGGGAGCGGACAAGAGAGTGGAGTCAAGTTCCTCAAACTTTAAATGGCCGACACCTCATAATGGTCCTCCAAATGGGAAAAAGCCCTTAAGTTGTTGGATTTGTGATGTGCCACATCGAGCTATGGAGTGCCCTAAGAAATCTAGAATGACGACCATATTAGCACAAGAAGAAGAGGAAGAACGACGACGTACGGCTGAAAAGAACCTGGAAAAGGAAGAATCTGGCCGAATGGTGGCATTGAGGATGCTCAACGCCCTAAACAAACAGCCAGAAACTCAGAGGGTCTCGAGAAAAGGCCTTATGTTTGTTGATGCGTTGATTAATGAAGTTGCGGCAAAAAAGTGTATGGTTGACACGGGGGCCACCCATAACTTTGTTTCTACCGCTGAAGCGAAGCGTCTGAGGCTCAAGTTAGAGGGGGACGCGGGCAGTATGAAAGCTATCATTCACAAGCGTTACCCACGAGTGGGTTAGCGAGGCAAGTAAGAGTGAAGATCGGCAGTGGGAAGGTCAAAATGACATTGTAGCGGTCCAAATGGATGACTTCGATATTGTTCTAGGAATGGAATTCCTGCTCGACAAGGGGGCCATCCCTGTCCCAGCTGCATGGAGCTTATTGATCATGGGGGAGAAACCCGCCGTAGTACCAGCAAAGGTAAAACCTTCCACGGAAGGGAAATTTCTATCCGCAATCCATTTTAAGAAGGGGATCAAGAGACGGGAATCAACATTCATTGCCATCCCTACGCTAACTGGAGAAGGGAGAGAAGAAACCCATGCACCTGAGATCAACAAGGTGTTAGAAGAATTTACAGAAGTGATGTCTGACCAGCTTCCCAGGGTCTTACCTCCGAGGAGGTCCATCGATCACCAAATTAAATTAGTTCATTCAGCAAAACCCCCGGCAAGAGCACCTTATCGAATGGCTCCACCAGAATTGGCAGAACTTCGCAAGCAACTAGATGAACTATTGGAGGCAGGCTTCATCAGACCTTCGAAGGCCCCATTTGGAGCCCCCGTCTTATTTCAGAAGAAACATGATGTAAGTTTGAGGTTGTGTATCGACTATAGGGCTCTGAACAAGTTGACAGTGCGAAACACCTACCTCATTCCCCTTATAGCAGATTTGTTCGATCAGTTGAGTGGGGCAAGATATTTTACGAAGCTAGACTTGCGTTCAGGATATTATCAAGTGAGAATAGTCGAAGGGGATGAACCGAAGACGACTTGTGTTACTCGATATGGAGCATCTGAGTTCTTGGTGATGCCGTTTGGGCTGACTAATGCCCCTGCAACATTTTGCACATTGATGAATGAAGTCTTCCATGAATACCTCGACAAATTTGTGGTGGTTTACCTGGATGACTTGTAGTCTATAGTACCACCTTGGAGGAACACAAAAGACATTTTACCATGGTATTCCAGAAATTGAAGGATAATAGACTATTTGTGAAGAAGGAAAAGTGCGCATTCGCCCAAGAACGCATCAGATTCCTCGACCACATTATAGAACAGGGTCATATCCGAATGGACATGGAGAAAGTACGATCAATTCGCGAGTGGAGCACCCCAACCAATGTCAGAGAATTGCGGTCATTCCTTGGGCTTACCAACTACTATAGGAGATTCGTAAGAGGATACTCCAAGAAGGCAATACCCCTGACGGAACTATTGAAGAAGGAAGTGACATGGGAATGGACCGATGCATGCAGAGAAGCCTTTGAGAGCTTAAAAGAAGCGATGGTAGAAGACCCAGTACTCATCCTTACAGATATTGCCAAACCCTTTGAAGTTCAGACAGATGCTTCCGACTTTGCACTGGAGGGGTGTTGCTCATGACGTATGCCTCGGCACTACTGCTTATGAGAGTAGTAAGCTTTCTGAAACGGAGCGACGATATACAGCACAGGAAAGAGCTATTGGCAGTGATACATTGTCTACGGGTGTGGAGACATTACCTCATTGGGTCGAGATTTGTGGTGAAAACAGATAACTCTGCAGTCAGTTATTTCCTCACTCAACCAAAGCTTACTTCGAAACAGGCTCGATGGCAGGAGTTTTTAGCCGAATTCGACTTCCATTTTGAGCATAAAGCAGGATGCTTGAATTAGGTGGCTGACGCTTTGAGTCGAAAGTCCGAACTTATTCACTTAAAGGCGTTAACCAACATGTCTTTCAGCACATTTTCTACACCCATCATAGAACTCATCCGAAACAACTTGGAAAAAGACCATGTCTCTAAAGCACTTCTGAAGTTAGTCAGTGAGGGCAAGGCTCTTCGTTTCTGGTTTGAAGACGGAATTTTGTGAACGAAAGGAAATCGTTTGTATGTTCCGAAAACAGAAAACCTACGGAAGATTCTCATGAAAGAATGTCATGATACATTGTGGGCCGGCCACCCGGGTTGGCAGAGGACTCATGCATTACTTAAACAATGATACTATTGGCCACAGATGCGGGATGATGTGACAGAGTACACGAAGACTTGCCTTATTTGCCAACAGGATAAAGTAGAGAAGTTGAAGACTCATGGGTTATTGGAACCATTGAGTGTCCCCAACAGGCCATGGGAGAGCGTCTCTCTTGACTTCATAACCAACCTTCCAAAAATTGGTGAACTAATCAACATCTTGGTAATTGTTGATAGGTTCTCCAAATATGCAACATTCATACCAGCACCGAAGTACTGCAAGGCAGAAGAAACTGCGAAATTATTCTTCAAGCATGTGGTGAAGTATTGGGGCGTACCTAGACAAATTGTGAGTGATCGAGATCAGAGATTTGCAGGAACCTTCTGGTCTGAACTCTTCAAACTACTTGGTTCCCAACTGAACATGTCAACAAGTTACCACCCTGAGACTGATGGGCAGACAGAGAGATTCAATGGGATGTTAGAGGAGTATTTACGTCACTTTGTTAGTGCCAACCAGAGAAATTGGGCACAACTTCTTGACGTTGCCTAATTTTGCTTCAACTATCAGAAGAGCTCTGCCACCAATAAAACTCTGTTTGAAGTTGTGATGGGTCAACAACCTCTACTCCCACACACAGTGACAGAGTATACAGGGAAGAGTCCGCGAGCTTTCAATTTCACGAAGGAATGAAGAACCAATGCAGAAATTGCTCGAGCTTACCTGGAGAAAGCCTCCGCGAGGATGAAGAAATGGGCAGATCAGCATAGAAGACCCATAGAATTCCAACCTGGAGATTCGGTGTTGATCATGTTAAATCCAGAGCAAATGCGGTTCAGAGGGAACAGAGACAAGAGATTGGTGAGGAAGTATGAAGGGCCGGTTGCCATTCTTAGGAAGGTGGGAAATGCTTCCTACAAAGTCGAGACTCCAGCGTGGATGAAGATGCACCCAGTTTTTCATGTCAGCAGGTTGAGACCTTTTCATGCAGATAGTGGTGATGCAACCCGTAACCAATCACGAAGACCGGAGATTGAAGAACCAACTAGGAAGAGAGCCACGAGGGAAGTTGAGGAGATTTTGGCAGAAAGGGATGTGACTGGAGACCAGCGACATGGAAAGGAGTTCCTAGTGAAGTGGAGAGACCTGAGAGATGAAGAGACTAGTTGGGAGAGAGCCGAAGACCTGCAGCAGTTTAAGCAGAAGATCGAAGACTTTACAACCCTTCAGCGTCGAGACGAGAGAGCCGAAGACCTGCACCAACCAAAGCAGAAGAGTGAGACTTTCAAGCCTGTCAGCACCGAGGTGAAGAGCATAGGATGAGCAGTTCAGATGTGTCGACGAGGGCATCGAAAGATTAAGTGGGGGAGGATGTAACACACCTACACTCCAAGCTTGTCCAGGGCCCATGTCTTTCCCATGGCCGCTTGCGTGTGGTGCTAGGGTGCACTTTTGTATTTTCTTATTTTATTTTATTTTCTATTTTAGGGGGGGTGACAACAAAACATCATGTGTGTTTCCTAGTGTCACTTATGCAATGTCTTTAAAACCTCTTTAGGGGGTGACCCGGGCACCTTAGAAGGGCATTGGCCACCAGCATACTAGGGGCTTTAGCTGTGTACTCCCTCGCCTTTAGTTGGTTTGCTTAATGAAACATGCTTCCTTTTGATTTCCAATTGCTTTGTCCAAATGTGATGCTTGAATGTGTATGCAATATGTCTAATATGTGTTTCATTATCTTGTGCCTCGTAGATGTGTGCTTATCGATGTATGCTCTATTTTGTTGCCTAATAATGTTCACATTATATAGATGGCTAACCATGGGTACGACCTTGCAGGGTCAACCCTACGCTGACTTGTTAAACACAACGTTAACAAGTGCCGCACGGGACCTAACTTGGTGACACCAAAGTTCAGCCCGTAACACTTGGCATGGTACATGCTCTAATATAACATTAAGTATGATTACACATATTATTATACATGCTAATTTATGTTTGCATGTTAAGATAAATGGATTGCCATTAAAGTTCACTACTCTCAGATGGAGATACGTGATGTCATGTATTTTGGAGGGCTAATGTCTGGGTCGGGATACTTCCGATTTATTCTGTTGGATTTCAGAGTGAATCCTCTCCGGAAAGGACGAAGATCATATTAGACTGATCTCGTAACTTCTTTATTTTGGAGTATAGTGACCTCAGAGTGACGTTACTTCGGAGTGACAACACTTTGGGGTCAATTTTTTACTCCTATGGTCAAGTCCCGGTTGTCCCGGAAGTCGGAGGTCATCATGACTCTTCTAGACTTCCAGTACTATTATACCCTGACAAGTGTCATCTTCCCATTGGATCTTTCTTTACTCACAATAGTTTCACTAATGAGGCATGTTGAGGAAGATTCAATTGTATGGCGACACATGTCCTCGAAAGCATGGCTAAATTTAAGCACCTACAGATCTAACAAACAACATCGCTAATTGTACGATGAGTAGACATACACGTGACACGATATTATAATATCTCGTTAATAGCTCTGAATCTATGGAAGTAATATGAATAACCTCCTGTAGGCACTGCATTTTTGCATATAAGTCCCTATGATGAGTCTCATTTGGAGGCACTACCTTTTAAGTCACGGAAGTCACGGGAAACAGACGTCGGAAGGGGAAATTCAGAATAGACATGTCATCGGATTCATTTCACAAGTTCACTGTTTTCGTTCGTGCTGCGTTCGTTACCACGTTCGAACGTCAAACAGATTGCGGGCGTTCGTGTAGCGTTCGAAGAGGCGTTCGAACGGTGTCGATATTTCTGGTTTTGCTGCTAGCCTCGCACCCAAGCCTAATTAGCCCACCAAAGCCCATTAAAATATTAATTAAATCATATACCAAATTAAATGAAATATTAATTAAATCATATACTAAACTAAATAAAACATTAAATAAAATCATGCCTAATTAAAATAAATCAACCAATTATATTCCCAATCAAATATATCTTATTCCTAACTTAACAAATATTATGCCTAAACAACACAAATAAATATATTAACTTCCTAATTAGCCAAATTTTGTCCCCCATCAAATCTTAGGATTTCCTTGTTTGACACCAAATCATATCTCACCTTTAATGCCAAATCCTTTCCTTGTCAAGCAAGATTTAACCCTAACCCTTTGCCTATAAAAAGAACCCAATTCCAACCCTTGAACCCTCCTAGCTCATTCACACAAGAAAAGACCCTAATTCATTCACACAAGAAACACCCAACTCATTGACACAACCAAACTCACATACACAACCCTTACAAACAAAACAAGGAAAAAGAACTTCTTTTCTTCTCCCTCATAGGACTGAAAATCACAGCCACCAAACACCTCATATCACCGAAAATACACCTCTAAAAATAGTGAGCAGAAACCGCATAAACAACAGCCACATACATCCCCAAACAGCAGCCCAAACACCCAAAAAATAGTCTCTTATTTACCGAAAACCAGTAAGCCAATATTATGACCAGAATACAGTAGCAATAGCAGCAAATCGGAGTCAAAACAGTAGCTCGAATAGTGGAACAGCGAGAAAAGGCGTGAACCTGTGAACAAGAGGAGTTGCGGAGCATCTCCCTTTTCCGAAGACTGTGCACCGTACTTCCGAGAGTCGACATAAAAGGTTAGACCTGAGGGCACATTTCTCATTAGTTTATATTCGTCTTTTAATTTTTTATTGAATTCTATTCGTATGAGAGTCATTTGTGAATGCATGTTGTGGCTGTGAATAAAATGGAAAATGTGTCGCCTCTTGTGGTATATAGGATGGAAACCCGGACATAAATTTAATAGCCGATTCCGAATGGACGGTAGTATGATCTGTACTCGGGATACAACTCCACGTACCACTTGAGTAAACGGCGCATATTTCGTTTTCTGTTGTTTTGATGTGTTTATTATTCGTTATTTAATTTCTGCATGTTATTCGTTCGCGTAATGATGTGATCGAGCGCATGGGCTTAGTAAGTCGGATTAAAGGTCCCCTATTTTGAGGGGTTAAAACCCTTTACCACGATGCTTTGCTGCGCCGGTTTATGTATATTCGGTTGAATGTAAGGTGTGTTCAATCGGGTATACGAAATTAGATATTGTTTCTTTTATTCTTGTATGCATGGTGATAAAGCGCATTGGCTTAATAAGTGTGATTAAAGGTCCTCTATTTTGAGAGGTTAAAATCCTTTACCACGATGTTTTGCCGCGCCGGATAATGTATATTCGATTGGATGTGAGATATGTTCAATCAGATACACGAAGTCCGATATCGTTGTCTTTACTTCTTTATATATGCATTGGTGATAAAGCGCATGGGCTTAGTAAGTGCGATTAAAGATCCTATATTTTGAGAGGTTAAAATCATTTACCACGATGCTTCGCCGCGCTGGATAGTGTATGTTCGATTGGATGCGAGATGAGTTCAATCGGATATGTGAGGTCCTACATTGTGGATTTGTTTGTTTATGTATGTGTTGTATGTATAAGGTCTGGTTCCGTTCGAAAGCGTTCTCGAACGCTACGCGAACGCGCACATAGTTTCTTAGTTTCATCATGCATCAGGTCTGGTTCCGTTCGAACGCGTGCTCGAACGCTATACGAACGCGAACCTTCTATTTACCGTTCGAACGCGTTCTCAAACGCTACGCGAACGCGCACACACTTTCTTTGTTTTATCATGCATCAGGTTTGGTTCCGTTCGAACGCGTTCTCGAACGCTACATGAACGCGAACCTTCTGTTTACCGTTCGAACGCGTTTACGAACGCGCACCCACTGCACTGAGTCATTTTCATCACATCACGACATGTCTATTTTAGCTTGTAGTTGTCTCTTGTAATATTATGATTTGTGCTTTAATTAACTGTGTTTACTGTGGGTTAAAATGGGTTTAATCAAAGGCACTTTTAAGGCTAGGTAATGGTTTGGTGTCTTCCCTCATTCACTACCTTTCTATAAGGAAAAGCTGTGAAGGCACCTAGACAATCACTTACTTGTGGCCTATTGTGATGAACTAATTTGGAAGACTCGTTGTTTATTCATGTCACCAAGCGATAAGAGCCTAAGAGACTAGGGTACTTAAGAGAGCCTCGCTCCACCCTCCCTCTTGGGAATCTACAACGAGAAATCCATTTGACAGTCAGTCACACACCATAACTCGTTGGCACGTACTGTAAGGTATAAAAAGGTGCGCTCACTTGGTCGCTAGAACCCTTGAGTGGGGAGACCTAGTTGTGGGCAATCCTTCACCAGCGAGAGTCTTTGTCTACACTCCCGCAAACCCACGCGTAGATCGGGGTCATGTGGCCTATAGCAACAATTCCTTGTGCTTGTGGACCATCCTCATTTGGATGTAGTTGGATTTCTTGTCAGAAAAGCGAACTTGTTGGGCCATTTAAACTGGGACGAGTTCATATCCTATGACAATTGGGCCAAAAGCTTCTGAAATGTTGATGGGCCACTCTGTAGAAATTATTTCTGTATGCTTGTGTTTGGGAACATTGTCGTTTAGATCCATTCAGACCTTTGTCATGAGATATGGGCTTGTTGGGCCATTTAAACTAGGACAGGAACGTATCTTATATGATTGGACCAAAAGCTTCTAAAACGCCAATGGGCCATTATGTTTTGTGTTTAGGAACATTATCATTTGGACACGGTTGAACTCTTGCCATGAGATGTGAACTTGTTGGGCCATTTAAACTGGACGAGTTCACTCCTATGACAGTTAGCCCAAAGCTTCTAAAATGATGATGGGCCGATTTGTGTGAAAATTTTAATGAGTTGATATATTCCTTGTATCGCACATATCTCTTGCATCTCATGCGTACATACATCATGTTAACTCTCTTGTGTCAAAAAAGCCATCATAGATATCCGTTGGGTTAGGGAAAATGGAAGACTTGTTAAAAGGCTAATAGCAAACATGAGCGAATCAGAGAATGAATCATCCCGTATGGATCAGTTTGAGAACAGTCTCACCAAGATTACTGAACAGTTACAAGCCTTGACCGCTGCTGTGGCTAATATGGATGTGCCCCGTGCTGGGGGAAATTCTGAGAATGTGAGGCGTGATGAGCCTCTGAATGGGTTGAGGGATGATATCCCCGCTTTTGATGATGATATTGTAGAGTATGCAACAGGCAAAGTGATTGGGTCTCAGGTCGAGATACAGAAACTCCGTGATCAGATGGAGTCAGTTACCAATAAACTGAAGGGGAAACATGAGGACTTGTTGGATTATGAGGCGTTGACATTCGAAGAACAGCTGCCAGCTCAGTTCAAGATGCCTGATATGGCTAAGTTCAACGGGAATGGGGACCCGAGGGTCCATCTGCGGCAATATGTCTCAATGATGAGTTCAGTGGGCCTATCACAGCGCCAAGTCCAAAAGATGTTTGGGATGTCACTAGAGGGAGCACCTGTAGTATGGTATCACAGCCTTGAGAAAAAGGTTAAAGAAGATTGGAAGGAACTAGCTGATGCTTTTCTGAAGCAGTATGTCACAGACCTAGAGATTGATTTGTCACTTCGAGATCTGGAGAACACTAAGCAGAAGCCGGAGGAGAGCTTCAAGGAGTATGTAGACCGCTGGAGAGGTCAACGTTTGAAAATGCAGACTCGGCCTTCAAAGAAAGACCAAATTAAGATGATTATCAAGGGTACTAAGCCCTCCATCTATGGTAAGCTGAGGAGGATGACCTCCATGATTGCGGATTTTTGACAGTTGAGGGAGACTGTCATGGACATTGAAGAAGAGGAGGCGGAAAACCGGAAGTTCTATGGCCAGAATAGAAGGACTTTTGGGGGGCATTCTGAGACTAAGCCCGCTACTGCCGAGGTTGCTGCCATCAAGAACCGACATTTCTCTAACCTGGGGAAGCCTTTATCTAAGGTGCTTGAGAAGCTGAAGGGACAAGGACTCCTAAAACCCTTAGAGCCTAAACCACTTCCAGATCCTATACCACCCAACCTTGACCTAAGCCTGTATTGTCACTTCCATCAGAGGAGAGGCCATGAAACTGACAGCTGCACCCGCCTTAGGTATGAAATCCAAAACCTCATCGATGCCCATAAAATACATGATCCTGAGAAAGAACAACCCAACACACATCGGAACCCCCTACCAAATTACCACTCCGTTCCACCACCCACTTACATGATCAACTCCGGCCTGCCCGAAACCTTTGTCCTCCAAACTCTCAACCACCAGGCTTCTTACATTGAGATAAAAGATAACAATGAAGAACCATAGGGCAAGGAATAAGGCAATATTGCGAATGATGAAGTTATTCCTCCTAGTTTATTTGATCCTGCATTTTTTAATACAGACATTGACTTAGTCTACATGTTCAAATCATTTTCTTAAATGATAATAAAGACGTTCATTTCGCTGAATCTCTTCTGCAATATGAGTATATTTGAGAAAAGCATTCAACCTTGGTACTATGAAATTCAGTGATGTTTAGAACACGGGGAATCTTCGGAAGCAACAACAGTACAGTCAGTTTCAGAAATGAATCAGTATCAGCTTAGGGCCGAGGCCCACATCAGTTTCAGTTTGAGGATGAGTCCCAGGGCCGAGGCCCACATCAGCATCAGTTTTGGGATGAATCCTAGGGCGAGGCCCACATCAGTATCAGCTTGGGATGAGTCCCAGGGCCGAGGCCCACATCAGCATCAGTTTGGGGATGAGTCCCAGGGCCGAGGCCCACATCAGTATAAGCTTGGGGGCGAGGCCCACATAGGTATCAGCTTGGGGGCGAGGCCCACATTATCAGCATCATTTTAGAGGCTTAGGCCCACATCAGTTTCAGTTTTGGGATGAGTCCCAGGGCCGAGGCCCACATCAGTTACAGTTTGGGGATGAGTCACAGGGCCGAGGCCCACATCAGTATCAACTTGGGGCGAGGCCCACATCAGCATCAGTTTAGGGGCTGAGGCCCACATCAGTTACAGTTTGGGGATGAGTCCCAGGGCCGAGGCCCACATCAGTATCAGCTTGGGGCGAGGCCCACATCAGCATCAGTTTAGGGCCGAGGCCCACATCAGTATCAGTTTGGGGCCGAGGCCCACATCAACATCAGTTTAGGGGCTGAGTCCCAGGGCCGAGGCCCACATCAGTTTCAGTTTGGGGATGACTCCCAGGGCTGAGGCCCACATCAGCATCAGTTTGGGGATAAGTCTCAAGGCCGAGGCCCACATCAGTATCGGCTTGGGGGCGAGGCCCACATTATCAGCATCAGCTTGGGGGCGATGCCCACATTATCAGCATCAGTTTAGGGGCTGAGGCCCACATCAGTTTCAGTCTTGGGGATGAGTCCCAAGGCCGAGGCCCACATCAGTTACAGTTTGGGGATGAGTCCCAGGGCCGAGGCCCACATCAGTATCAGCTTGGGGGCGAGGCCCACATCAGCAGTATCAGTTTAGGGGCTGAGACCCACATCAGTTTCAGTTTGGGGACGAGTCCCAGGGGCGAGCCCACATCAGCATCAGTTTGGCCGAGTATGGCACTCCGAAAGTGGTGCATGGTTCGAAAATGGACTACTATCACATCTCGCCGAAAATGGCACTCCGAAAGTGGAGCATGGTTCGAAAATGGACTACTTTCACATCTCGCCGAAAATGGCACTCCAAAAATGGAGCACGATTCGGAAATGGACCAAGGAATGACTAACCCATCGGAATATGATACATATCTATGCATACATGCATACATATCACATACATGCAATGTTTGTTTTGTGTTCGCAGGTTTGCAGCGGTAAAGACCATCTCATCAAATAACGGTTCAAAAATGAGCCACATTCTCGTACAGCACGGTTCGGAAATGGACCGCTACCACAACAGATGCCAACAATAGCGCCCCAAAATGGAGCACACACAGCAGACGCCGAAAATGGCACTCCAAAATGGAGCACACACAACATACGCCGAAAATGGCACTCCAAAATGGAGTACCCACAACAGATGCTGAAAATGGCGTTCCAAAATGGAGCACACACAGCAAAGGCCGAAAATGGCGTTCCAAGATGGAGCACATACAGCAAATGCCGAAAATGGCGTTCCAAAATGGAGCACACACAACAGATGCCGAAAATGGCGTTCCAAAATGGAGCACACACATCAAAGGCCGGAAATGGCGTTCCAAAATGGAGCACACACAGCAAATGCCGAAAATGGCACTCCAAAATGGAGCACACACAACAGATGCCGAAAATAGCGCTCCAAAAATGGAGCACGGTTCGGGAATGAACCAGGGGTCGCAGTACCTCACCACCAAATCAACTCAACTCAACACATGGCAAGTCAAGTGGCAGCTGGCGAGCCAGGTAAGTAAAAATGCATTGCATATCTTTGATAGGATTGTCACTATTACACATTACACAAGTCCCATCAAAGTGGGGGCGACTGTAGGCACTGCATTTTTGCATATAAGTCCCTATGATGAGTCTCATTTGGAGGCACTACCTTTTAAGTCACGGGAAACGGACGTCGGAAGGGGAAATTCAGAATAGACATGTCATGGGATTAATTTCACAAGTTCACTGTTTTCGTTCGTGCTGCGTTCGTTACCACGTTCGAAAGTCAAACAGATTGCGGGCGTTCGTGTAGCGTTCGAAGAGGCGTTCGAACGGTGTCAGTATTTCTGGTTTTGTTGCTAGCCTCGCACCCAAGCCTAATTAGCCCACCAAAGCCCATTAAAATATTAATTAAATCATATACCAAATTAAATGAAATATTAATTAAATCATATACCAAACTAAATAAAACATTAAATAAAATCATGCCTAATTAAAATCAATCAACCAATTATATTCCCAATCAAATATATCTTATTCCTAACTTAACAAATATTATGCCTAAACAACACAAATTAAATATATTAACTTCATAATTAGCCAAATTTTGTCCCCATCAAATCTTAGGATTTCCTTGTTTGACACCAAATCATATCTCACCTTTAATGCCAAATCCTTTCCTTGTCAAACAAGATTTAACCCTAGCCCTTTGCCTATAAAAAGAACCCAATTCCAACCCTTGAACCCTCCTAGCTCATTCACACAAGAAAAGACCCTAATTCATTCACACAAGAAACACCCAAGCTCATTGACACAACCAAACTCACATACACAACCCTTACAAACAAAACAAGCAAAAAGAACTTCTTTTCTTCTCCCTCCTAGGACCGAAAATCACAGCCACCAAACACCTCATATCACCGAAAATACACCTCTAAAAACAGTGAGCAGAGAAACCGCATTAAACAACAGCCACATACCTCCCAAACAACAGCCCAAACACCCAAAAATAGTCTCTTATTTACCGAAAACCAGTAAGCCAATATTATGACCAGAATACAGTAGCAATAGCAGCAAATCGGAGTCAAAATAGTAGCTCGAGCAGTGGAACAGCGAGGAAAGGCGTGAACCTGTGAACAATAGGAGTTGCGGAGCATCCCCCTTTTCCGACGACCGTGCACCGTACTTCCGAGAGTCGACATAAAAGGTTAGACCTGAGGGCACATTTCTCATTAGTTTATTCGTCTTTTAATTGTTTATTGAATTCTATTCGTATGAGTGTCATTTGTGAATGCATGTTGTGGCTGTGAATAAAATGGAAAATGTGTCGCCTCTTGTGGTATATAAGATGGAAACCCGGACATAAATTTAATAGCCGATTTCGAATGGACGGTAGTATGATCTGTACTCGGGATACAACTCCACGTACCACTTGAGTAAACGGCGCATATTTCGTTTTCTGTTGTTTTGATGTGTTTATTATTCGTTATTTAATTTCTGCATGTTATTCGTTCGCGTAATGATGTGATCGAGCGCATGGGCTTAGTAAGTCGGATTAAAGGTCCCCTATTTTGAGGGGTTAAAACCCTTTACCACGATGCTTTGCCGCGCCGGTTGATGTATATTCGGTTGAATGTAAGGTGTGTTCAATCGGGTATACGAAATTAGATATTGTTTCTTTTATTTCTTATATGCATTGGTGATAAAGCGCATGGGCTTAGTAAGTGCGATTAAAGGTCCTCTATTTTGAGAGGTTAAAATCCTTTACCACGATGCTTTGCCGCGCCGGATAATGTATATTCGATTGGATGTGAGATATGTTCAATCGGATACACGAAGTCCGATATCGTTGTCTTTACTTCTTTATATATGTATTGTGTTGTTTGCGCATGGGCTTAGTAAGTGCGATTAAAGGTCCTCTATTTTGAGAGGTTAAAATCCTTTACCACGATGCTTCGCCGCGCTGGATAGTGTATGTTCGATTGGATGCGAGATGAGTTCAATCGAATACGTGAGGTCCTACATTGTGGATTTGTTTGTTTATGTATGTGTTGTATGCATCAGGTCTGGTTCCGTTCGAACGCGTTCTCGAACGCCACACGAACGCGAACCTTCTGTTTACCGTTCGAACGCGTTCTCGAACGCTACGCGAACGCGCACGTAGTTTCTTAGTTTCATCATGCATCAGGTCTGGTTCCGTTCGAACGCGTTCTCGAACGCTATACGAACGCGAACCTTCTGTTTACCGTTCGAACGCGTTCTCGAACGCTACGCGAACACGCACGCACTTTCTTTGTTTTATCATGCATCAGGTTTGGTTCCGTTCGAACGCGTTCTCGAACGCTACATTCACGCGAACCTTCTGTTTACCGTTCGAACGCGTTTACGAGCGCTACACGAACGCGCACCCACTGCACTGAGTCCTTTTCATCACATCACGACATGTCTATTTTAGCATGTAGTTGTCTCTTTTTTACCTTATGCATTTGTAGTACCGCTTTAGGTATCTATTTCCGTCATGCGCTTAATTGTCTTTCCTTAATATGCATGCTTGTGTGAATGTTATTTGTTCGCGTTTCTGTGTCTACCAATATGAAATTGTATGCTTTCCGTATGTCAATTTATCTGTATGCAAATTGAGACATAGATTACATGCAAATAGGCTGTATACAAATTCGGATATGTGTAACATGTAAATTTAGATGAATTTGTTGATGTATGCATGCGAACTTAGGGATAAATCATCCTTGGAAATATGTTTCTTAGGCTTGGTTAGATTATTGCACAAATCATGTTATTACAAGTGGCATAAGTAAGGGACCATTCCGAACCCAACGGTTTGAGGTCTTCCCTTGCGAGGGGTGAGTGCGGCCTTAAATTCTCATTTTCCCGGTTCGCACCGGGTGGCGACTCCATTATTCTCCGGTTTAGTCCCCCACGGGCTACTCCGTACTCCCAACTAGACCGCGAGCCTGGAGCAGCATGCGTCGCCCAGTTTCTGTGTTCCCACACCTCCACAACTATATCTTTTCAAGTAACAAATGTGCATGAATGGGACACTCGATACAAACTAACCAATGAAATGAAAACAGTAACAACAAAAGAACCAAAAAGATACTGTTAACTTTTCAAGAAAAATTCTTTCTGAATTAGTATGAATGCACACTCATGAAATGAAGCCAGTTTATTCATTTTTAGATCAAGTCAAGGCAAAGTACGATTTCTTTGTTTTGATTCTAATTAGGATCTTTGCCATTCAGCTTGATGGTAACCTTTTAAGCTTTGTCACATAAAAACCTCTTAATAAATGTATCAAGAACAAAAGAAAAAAAAATCAAGGCAGCAAAAATGATGAGGAAAAAGATTGAATAGCTAACATTGATCAATCAATTACAAGAGATAATTCCAGAGGAGGATTGATTCTATCTGAACAAAGAATGCACATGGGGGAAATTTTTAACAGATGGGTCAAAAAAAACTCTAGTCTGAACTAGGAAGAAACTTTGTGCTGGTTGTACCAAAACGTCTGACTGCTGCAGGGATGACTCTGGTAGGTGAAAGAACCTCTGCGAATGAAAAGTTATATGAATCTGATCCAAGTCCGCTCTGTAACCACCCTCTTCTTCCAGAAAACCCGTCAGCTACAATCCAGCAGTTCTTGAAGCCAAGGCTTGTTAACACTCTTGCAACAATTTTTGCTGAATCCGAGTAGCTGTGTATCATAAAGCGGTAACAAATAGTGTGAAACATATAGAGATTCGAGACATTTAACTCTTATCGAACACTGACGCTAAATTTACTCATGCACGGCTATGTATATATCATTTGCAAAGAGATAGGAGCTGTGGAAGAACTTACGAATCCATGATTATGATGTTTGAGCCTTTGTTAATTCTCTTGAGAAATGATATCTTCAGAGCTACTATTTCAGCTTCTACTTTCTTTGCATTTTTTACAAGGCCTCTCAACTTGCTGGATAGTTCTTCCAAACTGAAACATTACAACAATGAGTAATCACAATGCTCATTGACATGAAAAAGGTTGTTGAAAGCATAGAGGATACGAATTGAATTCATATTTTTTCTAGAACTTTTCACACGTAGGCTAATATGTAAGTTTCACGTAATAATGCAACAACTGCCATGATGTATTTTTCCTCAGCTATCCAGCCAAACATCGAAGCAGATGGACAGATTGGCTGATAAGTTGAGGGACAAATTGATACAAGAAATTAACTGGCAATTTTCATGCAAGTAAAAGTATTTTATCTCCTGATTTGCAGTTGAGTAAGAAAGTGAAGTAAATGCAGCAAGGCAGCAGGTTTACTGATTTACTTACGGAATGGAAACCATCTTGTTTTTTAGCACTAGGGGGAAGGAGAGGAATACCAGCCTGTCCTGTTGTCTTCTCTGATCGAATGTCGATCATTAGGTGATTTGTTGTGCGGTTATTAGATCAAGTGATTGAGCAGGAGTTAGTTCACCTAGAGAAAGTAACAAAGTAAGTAACATATTTGCTCCGTAACATAACATCAGAAGCTGTAATATCAAATCTTCAAAGGTAAAACGAGAAGAAACTCAATTTTACTGAGACAACATCTATTTTTTTTTTAAGTCAATTTACTTCATATCCTTGGATTTGGAAATTTCCAGCCCCACACATCTGGGTTAGATACTTAGATACTCAAGTTTAGAAAAACCAAGTGATTGTAGCCTTTTTATATGTGAATTTGAAATAATTAAGCAATGAAAGAGCTGAGAAACTTCTCTACTGAGTCTCAAATGCCCTTTCCTTCCCTTTTCTCCTCACAATGTAACTCTCTCTGTTCAAAAATTCTGAATATGCGGCTTAAAATCCAATCCACATTTTCAAATTCAACAAATTTCCAATGCAACCAAATTGAATTTCTCATGGTAGGCGACTACATCAGGAAAACAACAAAACTACCTTTGTAACCACGAAGGTTAAATGAGATTGCAGACCAGATGGGAGGCAGAAGGGGTATGTAGCAAACAAATGCGCATGCAGTTCCAACAATCACAACAGGATCTGCTGAAGAGAGGTTTCAACAGTTGATGCAGCATAGGCTTGGCCTCTCCAATGACCTTTGTGGTCTGTTGTGGTGCATCAGCAACTGTCTGTGATAGAGAGATGAACAATGACATTGATGGAATACAGGAAAAAGCCTTTAGCGGATTTACTAGTGACAAGAGAAATATTCACTTGAAACTTTTACACCAAATGACAGATTAATTTCAGATATAAGATCACCTACTTCAAAAAAGATACAAAAGGTTACCATTACCATAACAAAAACGCACGCACATAAACGCAGAAATATATAAAGGGGTAATTTTGGGCCTCAGAAATTAATGATGTTTCACATGGAATTTGAGAGAACACACTTAGACAGAAATAACCAACTTTGACGCCATATGCTTGTTTGAGATCCAACTTAGACAGAGATGAGCAAATAAAATCATAAAAAGGGACTGTTTCAAACTAGTGAAATTATAAGGTATTTGGTGACTATTATGTCAATGCAGGTTCTTCCTCAAAAATAATTTCAATCAACAGAAGCATTTTCATTGAACCCATTGCTAACCTCATTTGGAAAACCACCCGAATTTCATATTAAAAAGCACAATATAGTACTGGAGGTGCATTTTGCGGCCCAC
>SKCR01000344.1:0-29244 GCA_019454045.1 Zanthoxylum bungeanum | reverse complement strand
CTAGTTATGTGTTGTAACTAAATTAGTTATCTGGGGTTATGATGACTGTTAATATCACCGGTTTATAAGGGGTTAAATTAAAGTTTGTGTAATATAAAGATTTATTTATTGAGTCTTAATCTTAATGCTTTTTATTAACTGGCCACTAATAAAATTGACTAGGTAAACTTAAAATGAACTAGACATATGGATTTTAAGTTTAAAGACATTAGACTCAATAGCCCACGATCTTCCTTGAGGATAGATAACCCTTTAATAGATTTCCTTACTGGATAGGAATATACCTGTCGGGCGGGGGTAGCCTTAATTGGAACTTAATCTTAATGAATCTAGGTAATTTGGTTGACATAGACATATGGTTCAATTGGATTATACTAGGTATTTGTAATTGACCATCGGAAGAGGCTTTTATATAATTTAGTGTTCCAAGTTAATAAATCAATATATTACCCAACTTTAAGATAACCACTTCATCTTTAAAATGATATTAAAAGAAATCACAACCCTAGATAGTTTTTAATATTGAATTTTCTTAAAACCTACTTTCGATAATTTTATTTACTTGCTCTTAAATTTAGAATCGTCACCATTTCAAATCAATCAATTAACCTGTTAGATACTAGTAATCATTTGACCTCATAAAATTAATAGTTTAGATATTAAGTCCTCGTGGGATCGATATTTTTATACTACTTGAACGATACGTACGCTTGCGTTTTATGTGTGTGTTTACGCCGGTCAACAAGAATCGCGTATGTCGGAGAGAGTCAGAAAACAACCTGGGGTATGGGTTTCTGATCTCACCTCATAAAGATGTCAATCTTATTGAGGTATACTAACTGATTACGTATGAGGAAGTAATACAAGGTATCGACTCCCTAATTATGGCAAAGTGCCATATAATCCGAAATGGATTCCATGTATATCAACAAGTTTAGATACTAGTTGATGTACCATAAGGCATTGTGCCTATTGGTACTGTATAAGTCTTCAAGGAAGACGTACATGGATGGCAACATACCAACGTATAAAGCTAGGCTTTTAGCGGAAAGGTATCGTTATCTACATTGTGTCGATTACGATTCAACCTTTTAACTGTTGCCACGGTAAATCCATTTGGATAATGCTTGCTAAAGCTGCATGTTTTATTTATGAAATATGTCAGCTGAATGGAAAAATCGTTTTCCTGAAAAGGAAACCTTTTGGAGGATGTTTATAACATCCTGTCGGTTTTGTCATACCAAAACTAGCAAACAAGGTTTGCGGGTTATTCGATCCATGTTTGGATTGAAGCAAGCATAGGTTCTTGGAATTGTCGTTTTGATGTGATCATAATGGTTTATGATTTAATTCAAAACGAAAAGATTCTTGTGTATATAAGAGGGTTAGTGGGAGCATACTGACAGTGGTTATCCTATAAAATAATGATAATATGTCATTTCTTGGAAATGATATTCCCATAAAACTATCGACGAAAGCTTGGCTTTCGAAAACTCTCCGTGGAATCGTACATTGAAAAATGTACGCTACCTGGTGTCTCATACGCTTTGAGCATATGAAGTCACAAACAGGCCAATCCGAGTGATAATCACTAGATTGATGTTAAGAACATCTGTTAGTATCTAAGAGATCTAAGGATGTTGTCTTAATCTGTGTAGATGGAGAACTTGAAGTGACTAGGATCACTATTGCAAGTTTCCTAAACTGATAAAACGACTATAAGTCTCAAACGGTACTATAAAGTTTGAATAACGGTACAGTGAGCTGTAAATCTTTCAAGCAAGATACGGTTACCGAATAAACAATAAATGCGGGTAATTGCTGCAGCTGAGGTGGCAATTGAAGCCATTTGGGTCGAAAAAATCTAATTAGATTAGATATAGTTTGTTAGCAGCTGAGCTAGGCGTCAGCACAGGCTAAAGAATTAATGGTCACATCAACGATCCAGATACATACTTCGACTATTCATCTGATTCGTTCGGATCATACATTGAGGCGATGTGATGATCATATAATCTTATCAGACGATAATCATGGAAATCCACTAATAAAAGCTTTTCTCAGCAGTTTGAGCCAACCGTACATAGTTCGGGTGTAAGACACTCGAGTGACTGGCTATAGGCCAAGTGGGAGATTGTTGGACAATTATGACCCATAGCGTCACTATTTGTACAGATCATGGTGTTGTTGTACAAATTAACTATGTGACAAAGGAGATTGCACTCTTATCATTTGTGATTAGATCACCTAGATGTATAAATGATAGGAGGTCCCTATGATTTGTTCCTGGACGGAGAATGATATGAGACAGTATCAGTCCACGAAGGATAAATCATTAAATATCCCTAGTCAAAGTATTATTGAGGTTGGACATCGATAAATACGTAAAAGACTAGTATTACACTTGTGCGCATTGTGAGGGCACAACGACATAGTTCTCATATATTTGGGTATAGGATACTCATGCAAGTGTAATAGGAGGTTGTGTGTTTACTGATGGTTCGGGAAACACCTTCGCTCTGGATAGACCCCCTCAGAATTCCATTGGTAGTATGACTATGTGTCTATGGAAGTCCGAATCAGGGTAGGTGTATTTTGTATTTGTCTTTGAGACTTGCACCTCTAATACTTGCGACAATCAATATACTTTGGTTGCGGTCGTCCAGGGCTTTAACAGGTTCTTTGTACGCCAATGCTGAGTATATTGAGAATCGTAGTGTGTTGTGTGTGTGATGACAGAAAGAAGAAGTGTCACTCCATTCATATGGAGATGATGGTCACGTAGGATACGGGACTGGTTCTCTTAAATGCTGCAGCTATCGGGATATTATGACTAGGTCATGTTTATCCGATTATAGAGACTAGTCACCAGACATCCGAAATGTGCTTCGTACGGGGCAGACACAATTCCAGCCCCAGGCCCTAGCACGTGATCATCCGATACTGGACAGAAATACGCAATACTACGTATATTACGCCTGATACAGATCCTTTATTCCTGTAAGGATATTTCTGGAGAATTGGGTAGGCATGGCGCTTTGCTAGAGGCCAACCTTGTCTTGTAAATCGGTATAAATATAGTACGAGGTACTTACGGGTTCGGATAGTCCGACGACCGAATTTACTGCCAACATATCCGGGGATCTCATGGGTCGCTTCCCAAAGATTCACCGATGACGTATGACTCGCACTCTATATTAATCTGGGATTAATTAGAAGAGAGAGAAAATTAATCTGGGATTAATTACGGAGATATTTTATCTGGGATAAATATCAATTAAAGAGAGATAACGATTAATTTGGAATTAATCAAGAAATTAATATTTGATATATTAAACAAAATTAGATTTCGTCGCGGAATTAAAATTACATTTTAATTTGGGCGAACGAATTAATTTAGAATTAATTCGTTAGCAATGTGAATAGTGATTTCGCTAGGCGTAATCATTTAATTACGACGCAACGAAAATTCGTTAATTGGAATTAGTGTACTCGAGCCCGGTATTATTTGCGAGCGCATTCGCATTTCCAATTCGAGTGCGGCACGCAAGTCAAATCAAGCGTCAAATCGCTAGTCGCAACTAGCGTCACATCATTCGTCAATCAAGTGATGGATGTCTTTCACTTTGAGTGATTGACGCAAGTCACTATTCATGATTGATAGATTGATGTGTGTTGATGGAAGTGGTTGAAGCCATTAATGACTTGATTTTTGAAATCAAAAATTTGGTAAATCATTTTATTTGTTTTTGGAGTATTAGATATATTTTCCATCTAACACATATATCTATCTCTCCTCTCTTTCTTCTTCCTCTCCACACGCCCAAGTGGCTAAAAAACCTTCTTGTTTTGATGTTGCTGCCGAGAGAAAATGGAATCACTAGAGTGGGTTTTGTGGCAAAATCACAAGTGCTAGCACACTTACAAGACATGCAAAGGTGATAGAGAAGTCCACCCATGAGCCGGGAACCATTCGAGGAAGCTTGGAGCTTGACGAAGGACCACCATTGACGCCAAAACAGTGAGAAAAATGCAGTAGACTGCCGCAGTTCACACAGGTGGGTTAAAGTTTGTCTCCGCGTCGCTTTAACCGATCGATGTGAGTATTCCGCAACTCTTCGATTTGTATTCGCACTGATTCATGCTTATTATTGATCTTGGGACCTTAATAGAAACAAACATAAGATATATGTTTCGGACTTGGATGTCCCCCTACTGGATCTAGGAATTGGATTGGATCCAATTGATCTTAGAGATCTACCTAGTTAATTATCATACAATTTGTTGGCCAAAGTCAAGATTGTGTGATATTTAATGGGATCCTAGCCCGCTAGGAAACACGATTTCCCGAGTACTCGACAGAGGGTTAGAGGCTCGGCGAAAAATAGTGGGAGGCAAGAATTGAATTTGCAATACTCGTTTAATCACTTGCCATACGCGCTCAATCACAAATATCATTCGTCAAATAAATAAATGTTAGTTGGACTAATA
Organism: Zanthoxylum bungeanum; assembly: GCA_019454045.1. Lineage (NCBI taxonomy): Eukaryota > Viridiplantae > Streptophyta > Magnoliopsida > Sapindales > Rutaceae > Zanthoxylum > Zanthoxylum bungeanum. The sequence continues at coordinate 24,753 of SKCR01000344.1, read as the reverse complement.
TTTAAACGTTGTTTTAATTAACAGTTGGACTGTATTCAAACTATTCATTTATTGTTGATTTATAATTGGATTATAGTAATCAATATAATTGATTTTAATCTATTAAATTATGTTGATTAAATAATTGGACTATAGTAATCATTATAATAAATAGTACCAAAATCGTTGATTAAATAGTTGGACTATTAAAATCAAGATAAATTTGAAAGATTGACAATTTAAAACATAATCCTAGGGAAAATGTATTTAAATGGTTTAATTTTCAAATTGGGAATAATATTTCAGGATTGTCCTGGAAACTAATAAGTTACTTTATTTGATAAAATAACATATTATGCCTAAGCCCGGAGTTAAGCAAATAGTAGAGCATAATCTTTGGAAGATTTATGTGATGATAACTCTAGTGCTTAATCCTTAAGCTTGTCGCAGTAGACTCCTTAATTTCTGAATCAGAACAAAGGATTAGATCCTTAAAGTATGATAATGAAATTGAAGGATCTTCATAAATCTATACTTAGATTTTAGAAGTACTAAATTGCAATAAATAACTCTTGGAGGGTTAATGGCTATTCTCAATGAGACAAAGTCAAATTTTTTTTTTACAATAAGACAAGTAGCGCTAGCCGCACCATACTTCGATATTCTAGAAACCCGAGGCTTGGCCAAAGGCTTCTGGAATGTGAAAAAAGGGCAAAGGCAAAATCATTATAATCTTCTGGGAAGATAAATGACATATCCCAAAATATCTGCCTAAATTGTGGCAAACGGGATCGCGGAAGCGTGACTGCCGTTTGAACAAAGCAGACATGAAGGAATTAAAGACGGTGCAAGGCTCCGACTTTAAATATGTTTGTCATAAATATATTCATTACTAGTATTTAAAATTGGATTTTTGATACTTAGTGTGTTATATTAATATACACTGATGTTTAGAATCTGCTATGAGCAAGATACTGACTTCAGATTGAGATTTAATCTGTGATTTGGAAACGGGACGAAAGTCGCTGTTTTAACCATAGATAATTTTAGGAACTACCTTGGGTGTGTACCTAAATTGGGAAACTGTTATAATGTAACTAGTTTGACTAGAAACATTATCTATATCAGTGTTTAACCCGCTGCGGGTGAACCTTTATATTTTAGAACACTAAAGTGTTTTATTATATAAAGATGATATTGAGATAAACACATTAGATGTGAATAACAGAATTTTTATATTTGAATACAAATAAATCTCAAACATATAACATGACAAACATATAGCTCAAACTGATTTGATCAGAAGAAACTAAATTATGGCATTGTTGTCAGGGACACAATTAAACAAGAATCGTATATCCACACTTTCGAAGAGTGGGTACTAGGACATATTTGATTCCAATCAAAAAAATCTACGAATCTAGCTTATTGGGCAATGTGCCTAAAATACTATTTACTTGGTAAAAGTATAAATGCCACCGATCTGTTAGCCCTATGTAGGCACTGCATTTTTGCATATAAGTCCCGATGATGAGCCTCGTACGGAGGCACTACCTTTTATGTCACGGAAGTCGCGAGAAATGGACGTCGGAAGGGAAGAGTCAAGAATTGACGTTTTGTTGGATTTAATTCACTCGTTTAGCTGCAGGTTGCTTGTTAGATCTCCGTTTCAAAATCATCCTTGGCCCAAACACTAAAGCCCACACCCCAAAACCCAAACCAAATCACACACCAAGCCCAAAACACCAAGGCCCACGCCTATTACACATATTTACCCCCCATCAACTCAAATTCAAATAACAATTACCCTTCCACCATGCAAACCCCACACATTTGACATCAAACTTACCATAGTCTCCATTTTCAACAAGCTTTTCCAAGCCATTTAATAGCCTCCCATCACCATTTAATTCCAACCCTACACCATTTAAGCTCCAACCCCACGCCCATGACCTTAACCATCTCCTTTTCTTTTATTTCAACAAAGCAAGCCTCCCAATTAATACCCAATTAATGTATCTCCCTTTTACTATATAAGCCACCATTTTTCTCCCTTGAAATGGAAGAGCAACCCCTAGCACGTACTTAGCATCTTCATAAAAAAAATACATCATAAACACACTTATCCTCTCAAGCTTCTCTCACGCCAAAACTCCCCATTTTCTCACGCCAAAGCCTCACGCACACAGCCCTCACTCACGCTCACAAACAACGCCCAACAGTCCCTGGAACAAGCTCTTCATCACGCGTCAAAGCCCCCCTCCAAACAGCCCCTGATTCACGCTCAAGCTCCCCTCGATTCCCTCTCCATTCACGCATCATAGCTCCTCAAAAATAGCCCTTGTTCACGCCTAAAAAGACCCCTCAGAGCCACCCAGCAAACAACTCACGCCAAGCATCCCACACCCCAAATATCCCACATCGATCAGCTCTCAACTTCCCCTCACAAGTAGCCCGCACTTCACGCACAAACAAACCTCAGACGCCCCTCCCCCTTAGTCCCACATCGATTAGGAAACCCCCACAACCCTTATTCACGCACAAAGCTTCACGCCTACCTCTTCACGCCATTGTCTTTGTTCACGCACAGCCATTGTTTCAATTCACGCTTACACCTTCACGTCTACGCCTTTGTTCAAGCACAGGTTCCCTGCCAGAAATCTGTCCCTTGCCTCTCAACAACAGCCCAAGCCATGTACCAAGCCATCACTCCACTCACTGCCTTAATTCTATAACACACTGCCAGTCCATTCACGCTCTCAATTACACCCCACTTCCACGCAAATAAGCCTCTTCAAATAGCCCTACATCCCACGCAAATACTGCCCTAGCATGTGGCCCATGCACACGTAAAATGACCTCCACAAACTGCCTTTCTTCATCACAAAACTGTCCTGTAAACCACCACAAAACACCAATGAAAATTACCGTATAAATACCCCTCTAAAACTGTCCAGAAAACACCCCGAAACTGAACAACAAACTGCCCAGTCCTTAGCTTTAAAACCGCATAAAACAGCAGCCCAATACCCCTCCAAACATGCCAAAACAGTTCCCAATTCACTGTTAACCAGTATGCCAAATACCATGACCTGAAACACTGCGAAACGAAGTGAAAACAGCGAGCAAAACAGCGAAAAAGCGAATGAAAATGTCAAACCAGTGAACCAAATGAGTTACAGAGTGTTAGCCCTTCCGACGGTCGTGAAACGCACTTCCGATAGATGACTAAAGAGGTTAGACCTGAGGGCACCCTTTTTGTTCATTCTCTTTTATTCGTATTTATTTTATTGCTTTATTTCATATGAGTATTGTGGATTGGTACATGATGTGAATTCTGGGTGAATGGAATATGTGTTCCTTCTTGTGGTATATTGGATGGAAACCCGGACATAAATTCCGTAGCCGAATCCGAATGGATGGTATTATGGTTTGCACTCGGGATACAATGCCCCGTACCACTTGAGATCACTTATTTCATTTCATCCAAACTTGTATTCGAGCATGATTAGGCCGTTAGAAGGTTATTTTATTTTTAGCATGACTTAGTTATTTTCTTTCGCAATAGGAGCTTAATTTGCATTATGTTTAAGTCGTATTTATTCAACATGCTTATTGTGTGATATCATGTGTTTAGTTATAAAATTACTTTTGAAGCATGCAAACCTAGATTTGGGCTTTATAAGAATTTAGACTACTTTGACCAATATGTATGTTGAGTAGACTTGGTTTAAATTACACAAATTCATTCATTACAAATGGCATAAGTAAGGGACCATTTCGAACCCAACGGTTTAAGGTCTTCCCTTGCGAGGGGTGAGTGCGGCCTTAAATCATTTCCCGGTTCACACCGGGTGGTGACTCCATTATTCTCTGGTTTAGTCCCCCGCAGGCTACTCCGTACTCCCAACCGGGCCGCGAGCCCGGAACATCATCTCCAATTTCTGTGTCATACAGTATGGCGACTCCACTGGGGATAGAGATTCGGCCCCGAAATAATGTCTTGTAATGTCTGTGATTTGTGCTTTAATTAACCATGTCTACAGTGGGTTGAGGGAGTTTAATCAAAGGCATTCTTAAGGCTAGGTGATGGTTTGGTGTCTTCCTTCACTCACTACCTTTCTATAAGGAAAAGCTGTAAAGGCACCTAGATAATCATTCACCCGTAGCTCATTGTGATAGACTAATTTGGAGGACACGTTGTTTATTCCTGACACCAAGCGATAAGAGCCTAAGGGGCTTGGGTACTTAAGAGAGCCTCGCTCTACCATCCCTCTCGGGAATCTACAATGGGAAATCCATTTGACAGTTAGTCACATACTGTAACTCGTTGGCACGTACCGTAAGGTATAAAAAAGGTGCGCTCACTTGGTCGTTTGAACCCTTGAGTGGGGAGTCCTAGTTGTGGGAAATCCTTCGTCAACGAGAGCTTTTGTTTACACTCCTGAAACCTACATGTGAACCGTAGTTGTATGACCAGTAGGAATTATTTGCTTATGTTTATGTTTTGGACCATCACCATTTGGATCCAGTTGGACTTCTTGTCAAGAGATATGAACTTGTTGGGTCTTTTTAACTGGGACAAGTTTGCACCGCGCAATAGTATAATTGAATGCTTTAAAATGATGATGGGCTGACTGATATATTCCATACATCGTATGCATCTCATGCATATCATGCATACACGCATCATGCTAACCTCATGTGTCTTAAAAGTCATCATAGATATCTGTTGGGTTAGAGATTAAAAATAAAAAGTTTTTCAAAAAGAGTTTAGCAAACATGGATATCGAGGAAAAATAAATTGAGAAACAGAAAACTGTACGGCAATGAAGAGAAGACCGAGCAGTCACCAAGGGAATTGGCGGAAGACCTAACCCGAAAGAATGAGAAATTCATTCATGCATGCATGCATACATATAACACAATTCATTCTTTTGGTGTTTTGTTTTGTTTGTATTCATAGGTTTCAACGGAGAAAAAGAGAAAGCAACAAAGATAAAAAAAAGGTGGCACAAGCACTGAATGCGACAAAATTCCTTTCATCACCTTACCGTTGGAAGAGACCCTTCAAAAGTAATGCTCACGGGATTGTCTTTAATCAGACATCCAAGACAACATTGAAACCACCTTGACAGATGGATTTCAGTCACGTCTGGCTGAAGACGTTAAATTTAGCGCTAGCAGGGAGGCAACCCATGCAATTTGTTGTAATTTTTGTTTTCATGTTTTGTGTATACATGTCGTAGAGTTTTTAATTTTTGTGTGTTATTTTGTAGGAAAAGCACAAACAGAGCATTTAAAGAGGAATGGTGTTTAGCAATCACAAAGATGAGAGCTAATTCATTTGTGGTGGCTGAGTAATGAATGAGTTCTTGAGATGCATCCTAATGGATTTATATACTAAGCGAGTGGCGTATTGCGTACACAATTCTGTTGCCTTCTAAGCGAGTGGCGTATTGCGTACACAATTCCGTTGCCTTAATAATTACTTTGATTTGATTTTCCTGTTATTTTATTTTATTTTCATAGACAAGATCCAGACTTTTTGACCTTTCACGATTTCTTTTGTTGTTTAGCTAACAATCGTCCTATGGAAGATACTAGTGCAATTATTACTCACCCCTTTCAGGATCTATAAATCAGCTCAACATTTCTCTCTTCAACACATTCAGATATACATTCAAATAAGAGAGAGAAAATGGAAGCAACTTCACAGTAGCAAGTTAAGCGAATTTGTGTTCTGTGGATCCAACACTGGTGATAAACCAGAATTCATTGAGGCTGCAAAAGAATTGGGGCGAGTCATAGCGGAAAGAAATATGCACATAGTATATGGCGGTGGCAATCTTGGGATACCTTTGATCATCAGTAGTTTCATTCGTTCCAAGCGAGCTTTGTAAACTTTCATCAGAGAATTTTGAGGGAGAGAGAGAAGGAAATTGCTTGTGAAGACTTGCGAGAGCTTCTTCCATTTTGAAATTTCTTAATCTGCAAAAACTGAACATACAAAATAAAATCACACCAAATTGCAATATATACTAAATTTGCATGGGTTGCCTCTCTGCTAGCGCTAAGTTTAATGGTCGTCAGCTAGACGTGACTTTTCGAACGTTATGCTGAATCTGAAAGTGTGACACTTTCTTTTTGTCGCTCCAACGGTTCTCCCCAATAGTGCTTGACACGTTGACTGTTAACTTTGAAGTGTTGTTGTGTTGGGATCCAGTAACTCAACAGCTCCATATGGTAAAACCTGAGTGATCACAAATGGACCTGACCACCTTGATTTCAACTTTCCAGGGAAAAGTTTCAACCTTGAATTGTATAACAACACCTGTTGCATTGGTTTCAACTGCCTGTGCACTATTTTTAGGTCATGCCATTTCTTGGTCTTTTCCTTGTACCAATTTGGCATTCTCATAAGCTTTTAGGCGAAATTCCTCCAATTCATTGAGTTGGTAAAGTCTTTTCTTTCCTGCAGCTTGTGGATCAAAATTCAACTTCTTCAGTGCCCAGTATGCCTTGTGTTCAACTCAACTGGCAGATGGCATGCTTTCCCAAACACCAATCAATATGGGGACATACCAATGGGTGTCTTGTAAGCTGTACGGTAGGCCCATAATGCATCATCCAGGTTTGTAGACCAGTCCCTCCTTGTTGATCCAACGGTTCTTTCCAAGATTCTTTTGATTTCTCTGTTTGAAACTTCAACTTGGCCATTTGATTGTGGATGATAAGCTGTAGCAATCTTGTGAGTAACTCCGTATTTAAATAAAAGTGCATCAAAATACCTATTGCAGAAATGTGAGCCACCATCACTGATAATTGCCCGAGGTGTTCCGAATCGAGTAAAAATATTCTTTTTCATGAATTTGATCACCACTTTTGAATCATTGGATGGTAGTGCAATTGCTTCAACCCATTTTGAAACGTAATCTACAGCAACCAAAATGTAGAGGTTCCGAATGATGGAACAAAGGGTCCCATGAAATCAATTCCCCATACATCAAATAACTCCACTTCTAGAATATTTTGCAATGGTCCTTCATTTCTCCTTGAAATATTTCCATTCTCTGACATCTGTCACATGAAGAACAAATAAATGAGCATCTTTAAAAAGAGTGGGCAGAATAAACCTGATTGAAGGACTTTGCTGCTGCAGTTTTATTTCCACTGAAGTGTCCGCCGTATGGTGATGAATGACAGTGCTGCAAAACACTGTTGACCTCTTCATGTGGAACACATCGTCTCAGTAATTGATCAGCACATCGTTTGAATAGGTACGGCTCATCCCAAACATAATGTTTGACTTCTTTGAAGAATTTCTTCTGTTGCTGAGTTGTCCATTCTAACGGCCATTTTCCTGATACAATGTAATTAACATAATCAGCCATACCGAGGTATTTCCTGCTGTTTTATGGTAAATAGCTGTTCATCTGGAACGTTTCTTTGATTAATAGGTCTTTGCCAGCTATTTCTCCATTTTCAAGCCTTGATAGATGATCTGCCACTTGGTTTCTGTTTCTTTTCGTCTCTGATCTCCACATCGAATTCTTGCAGAAGAAGTATCCAACGGATCAATCTAGGTTGGCATCTTTCTTCGAGATCAGGTATTTGATTGCTGAATGATCTATGTAGACCACCACTTTGGGACCCAACAGATAATAGCAGAATTTGTCAAAATCGAACACAACTGCAAGTAACTCCTTTTCAGTGGTTGTGTAGTTAAGTTGAGCTTCATTCAAAGTTCTGCTGGAGAGTAGTAAATGGTGTAGAATATCTTTGCCTTGCGTTGTCCCAAAACTGCACCTACAGCAAAATCACTAGCATCACACATTACCTCAAATGGAAGGGTCCAGTCTGGTGCTACTATGATGGGGGCAGAGACCAGCTTCTGTTTTAAGATCTCAAAAGCTTCCTGGCATTCATTGGTGAAGTTGAAAGGTACATCTTTTTCCAGAAGATTGCAAAGAGGTTTTGCAATTTTGGAAAAATCTTTGATAAATCTCGGTAAAATCCTGCATGTCCAAGAAAACTCCGAATTGCTTTGACTGATGTTGGTGGAGGTAGTTTTTCAATTGTCTCAATCTTTGCTTGTCTACCTCGATTCCCTTTTGTGAGATCCGGTGTCCAAGAACTATGCCTTCTTGCACCATAAAGTGGCATTTCTCCCAGTTGAGTATCAGGTTAGTATCTTCACATCTTTGTAATACATGTTCAAGATTTAACAAACAATGATCAAAAGAATCTCCAACACAGAAAAGTCATCCATGAAAACCTCCATACTCTGCTCCAGCATGTCTGAGAAGATAGCCATCATACAACGCTGAAATGTGGCTGGGGCATTACATAATCCCAATGGCATCCTGCGGAAAGCAAAAGTACCATAGGGACATGTAAATGTGGTTTTCTCTTGATCTTCTGGGGCGATGGCAATCTGATTGTATCCTGAATATCCATCCAGAAAGCAGTAGAACTCATGTCCTGCCAATTTGTCCAGCATCTGATCAATGAATGTCAGCGGAAAATGATCATTCCTTCTGGCTTTGTTCAGCTTCTATAGTCCATACATACTCTCCATCCAGTCACCGTTCTTGTTGGGATTAGCTCATTCTTTTCATTGGTAACTACAGTAATTCCTCATTTCTTCGGTACACACTGCATAAGACTTACCCAACTGCTGTCTAAGATAGGATAGATGATGCCAGCATCCACCATTTGATGATTTCTTTCTTCACAACTTCCTTCATGATTGGATTGAGTCTCCGTTGATGTTCTACTGTGGGTTTGTACTCATCGTTCATCAGGATCTTGTGCATGCAGAATGATGGACTAATGCCTCGAATGTCTGCTATAGTCCAGCCAATGGCTTTCTTGTGCTCTCGTAACACCCTCAATAACTTTTCTTCCTGCTCCAATGTTAGAGAAGATGAAATAATAACAGGTAATTCAGAAAATTTTCCAAGAATTGCATACCTGAGATGACTTGGAAGTAACTTCAGCTCCAACTGTGGTGGTTCTTCAATCGAAGGCTTGATCCGATCTTTCTTTGGTAGTTCCAAACTTTCAATTGGTTGTGTTACTTTGAAATGAAATGGCTTGTCAAGATAGTTGATATATTCCAGAATTTCAGCATCAAACTCAGTTTCAGTTATGTTGGTGATGCAAGCTTCAAGTTTATCCGTAGGAACTGTATTAGTATCATGAATGATACTATCAACAACATCAATTCTGAAACATTCTTCCTATTTTTCTTCACTTGGAAATTTCATGGCTTTGAAAACATTGAAGGTAACTTCTTGGTCCTGAACTTTCATGGTTAGTTCTCCTTTTTGTACATCAATCACAGTTCGTCCTGTTGCTAAGAATGGTCTCCAAATAACCCCTTTTTAGCGCAGAAGTTTTTTTCTTGTTTGATTAGAAGAAAAAGCCTTCTTGCTTTTCCAATTCCTATCGGAATCGCGGCCTTATTTGTTTGGTAAAGGCCTTATTCTATTCCCCTTCCTTTCGGAAGTTGAATAGCGGCCTTGGAAGTTGGAAGAAGGAGCAAGGAGCTACGAGCTACAGTTTGGTAAAGGCCTTATTCTATTCCTTACGGATAGCGGCCTTGGAGGAGAGAGCTACTTAGTTCGGTTAAGGCCTTATTCTATTCCTATCGGAATAGCGGCCTTCCGGTTGGAGAGGGATAACCCCTCCCCCCTTAAGGGAAAGAGAAGGAAGGACTGACTGACCGAAGGGAAGGAAAGACTGAAAGGACTGACGACTGCCTGAACCGCTGCACTCTCTGCAGGAACTCCACTCCCGAGTTAGCTCTGTCCCATATCTCCTTTGGCCTTCGGGCGGGTACCGCGAGTTACACTCGCTTCTCCTCAAATGCCAGTTCTTCTTAAACTGGCAATTTCGGTAGCTCCAGTGCTTCCAGAAGCCCTGGACTGCGTCTTGTCTTCGCACTCGAGTTACTCAATTGATCCGGCATCGGAGCAGGGATGAGCAACCTTAACCTTCTCCCAGAGCTCCAGAAGTTTTTCAAGATCGGTAATTACCCGGCTGTAAACAGTACTTTGGGGCCGCCTCTACTCTTTTAGCTTCGGAGCTAATACATCTTTGTCTTCATCCATGTCAAGGATAATGAAGTCTGCTGGAAGAATGAGTTTATCAACTTTGACTAGCACATCTTCAACTACTCCTCTTGGAAATGCAAGTGTTCTATCAGCAAGTTACAATGAAACTGAGGTAGGCATTGCTTCTCCAATTTGCAGTTTTCTGTAAATAGAAAAGGCATTAAATTAACACTTGCACCTAAATCACATAAAGCCTTACCGAAGTTATGTTCTCCAATGATGCAAGGAATGGTGAAACTTCCAGGATCCTTCAACTTTGGGGGAAGTTTTCTCTGAATGATGGCGCTGCATTCTTCTGATAATGCTACTGTCTCATAATCTCCCAATCTCCATTTTCGTGAAAGAATATCTTTCATGAATTTAGTATAGCTGGGCATTTGTTCCAAAGCTTCTGCAAAAGGGATGTTGATGTGCAGCTTTTTGAAAACCTCCAAGAATCGAGCAAAATGCTTGTCCAGTTTACTTTTCTGAAGGCGTTGAGGAAAAGGTGGAGGTGGAGTGATCTGTTCTTTTTCCTTTAATTCTTTTTCATCCATCTGTTTCTCTGTTTCTTTTGGAACATCTGCAATGGTTGCCTTGATTCCAACATCTTTGTTGATTTCAGTACCACTTTTCAAGGTGATGGCTTGACATTGCTCCTTCCCTCGGTTTCTTGGATTTGGTTCTGTATTACTGGGAAGATTTCCTGGTGGTCTGTAACTCTGAGCATTGGCCAGTTGTCCAATTTGATTCTCCAGTGCTTTGATGGAAGCAGATTGGCTTTGAAACATAGCATCATATGCTGCTTGTTGCTTTTTGAACATCTATGCAATCCAATCTTTCATCTCTGGGTCTTTTTCAAACTCCTGGCTTTTGTTCTATTGCTGGAATCCAGGTGGTGGATAGTTCTTTTGTCCTGAATTGTTGCTCCATGAGAAATTGGGATGATTCTTCCACCCTGGATTGTAGGTGTTGGAATATGGATTGTTTCCATGTCTGTTGAAATTGTTGACATAATTCACCGTTTCTTCTGGTTGATTTTGTTCAGGTGCTTCTCCATAAGGTGAATTTGTGGTTCCAATATTGCTTTGCATGCAGAGAGTTTCCATGAATTTGTATATCTGATCCAGTTTGGTACTGACTGCTGAATTGGCTCCAACTTCATAAATTCCAGCAATTCGTTGAATCATGCTCCTTTCTGTTGGCCACAATAATTGTTGTTGGCCATTCTTCAATTAGGTCCCAAGCTTGATCTTCTCATTTTGCCATTAATGCTCCTCCAGCAGCAGCATCAATTGTGGTTCTCATAATTCCAGAAAGTCCATTATAGAATGTTTGGACTTGAAGCCATTTTGGAATCTCATGGTGAGGACATTTCCGGAGCAAATCTTTGTACCTTTCCCAAGCTTCGTAGAGAGTTTCTGATTCTTGTTGTACAAAGGATGTGATGTCATTCCTCAGTTTTCCAGTTCTGGCTGGTGGAAAGTACTTTGCAAGAAATTTGGTGGCTAAAGTGTTCCAAGTTCTGATAGAACCCGCTGGAAGTGAATGTAGCCAAGCTTTAGCTCTGTCCTTCAAGGAGTGTGGAAAAATACGCAGTCTCATTGCTTCTTCAGCATCTCGGTTGTAATTGAAAGTGCCGCAAACTTCCAGGAAGTTGCTGATGTGGGTATTAGGATCTTCAGTTGCTTTTCCCCCAAATTGCACTGATTGCTGAATCATCTGAATGCAAGTTTTGATGTCACATGCATTAGCTGGTAAAGGAGGAAGTACAATACATGAAGTGAGGCCATCTACCACCGGAATTGTTCTGTCTCGAATAGGAATTGGTGGTGCAACCTGCAAAGGTTCAGGTTCCATGTTAATAATTGCTTCTTGGCCTTGTCGCCTTTCTCTTCTCAATTATCTAATGGTTCTTTCAATTTCTGGGTCAAGCGGTTGTAGTTCAAAGCTTCTGGTTCGTCTCATTAAGAATCTGATAACCTGAAGCACAATAAAATGAAAACAATAAGTAAAAAGAAAATTAGATACAAGTAACGTATCTAACCCCTAAACTAATAGTAAAAGATAAAGAAGTCCCCGGCAACGGCGCCAAAAACATGACCGGCGTAACACATACGTATAACGCAAGCGCACGTATCGTTCAAGTAGTATAAAAAGTATCGATCCCATGAGGACTTAATATATATTCTATTAATTTTATGAGGTCAAATGATTACTAATATCTAACAAGTTGTTTGAAAATATAATGATGATTCTTAATTTAAAACAAGTAAAAGAAATATGAGAGTAGATTAATGAGAATTAAGACTATCTAGGGTTGTGAATTCTCCAATATTTATTAAATGATGAAGTAGTTAAATCATAGTTGGGTAAAATACTGATTTATTAATCTAGAATATTAAATTATGTAAAAGCCTCTTCCGATGGTCATTTACAAATACCTAGATAAATTCAATTGAATCATATGTCTATGTCAATTAAATTACCTAGATTCATTAAGATTTAATTCCAATTATGATTACCCCCGCCCAACAGGTATATTCCTATCCTGTAAGGAAATCTATTAAAGGTTTATCTATCCTTAAAGAAGATCGTGAGTTGTTGAGTATAAGTTCCTTAAACTTAAAGTCCCTATGTCTAGTTCGTTTTAAGTTTAACTAATCAACTTAATTAATGGCCAGTTAATAAAAAGGCATTAAGATTATGACTCAACAAATAACTCTTAATTACCCAAACTATAATCTAACCCTTTTTTAAAACCAGTGATACTAGATTTTATCACAACCCTAGATATTTAACTTAGTTACAATACATAGTTAAAGCTGATAAAAACTTTAAAGACATAAAATGAAATTGCTGAAAAGTAATTGTAGAATAATGAATTGCAATAAAAAGAAATGAAATGCTAAGATAAAAGGAAATAACTTCTACTATATACTATTTAGATATCTCCCATAAAATAATAATATATATACTTGTGATATTTTAAACCAACCGTCCGGGATGGCGGTATCCTCATTAAGTCAAATTCAAATATACCAGCCATAAGGCGGAACAGAAATATAAATTTAAACCAACCGACCTAGAATGGCGGTATCCTTATTAAGTCAGGTTTAACCAGTTTAAATTGAATAACCAACCGACCTAGAATGGCGGTATCTTTTTATTAATTCAGATTTTAATAGTTTATATATTATATTTTAAGGGAAATTAATCTAAATAGCAAAAGTAAAAGAATTACCTTATTACCTCAGCATAGAGACGTTACCCCCTCATGGATGGATAGAATTACTACTACAAAGCGTAAATAAAACTGAATAAAAGAAGAAAATATGAAGAACTCTCAATTTATTTATAAGGATTTCAGAGGAAGAGGTACATTTGAAACTAAAAATTCGAAATCTATTTATAGGCAAAAAAAATCTAATTTTTATTATTATTTTTCTGATTTTTATTTTTTTATTATTTTATTATTATTTTTTTGGATCGCTGAATTTTCGACACGTGGCATGGTGTGCTAAAAAAGACGGCTCGTTGAATTTTTAACATGTGGCATGGTGGTGCAATTACCAAAATACCCTCGGTGTCGGGATGTCCAAATTACCAAAATACCATTTTCGCCAATTTCACAGTTTTGCTCCAAATCACCTCCAGAATGTCTTGAAACTTATTTTGGTGTCGGAATGCCCAAAATTACCAAAATACCGTGTCGGGATGCCCAAAATTACCAAAATACCCTTTTTGCCAAATTTCACCAAATTTCACAGTTTTGTCCAAATCACCTCTAGAATGTCCTGAAACTTTATTTATCTACAAAATAACACAAAACACATCAAAATATTCACAAAACTCAAGAAACTATACAAAATATTAAGTTAAATGAGGGAAATAGTGATACATTTATCACTCATCACATGTCTCTCGGAGTGCTAGCTCTTGATGATTTTGCCGCAAAATCATCGCACTTGTGCTTCCCTTGCTCACGGTTTTTGCAAACCAGAAAATAGAAAATAGCCTCTAAGGCCGAGAGAGAATAGAGAAAATTAGAGAGAGAGATTTGAAAGAAATGTTATTATGTTTTAAGTGTATCTAATACACTTTATCCATTTTCCAAAAAAAAATAAATGAATTACCAAATATTTGGCTTTCCAAAAGTCAAATACAAAAGCTTTCCAACAACTCACATCACTCACATCACTGAATCAAGTGACAACTTGTCACATCACTCAAAGTGACATTTGATTTGACGCTTGATGTGAAAAATGATTTGACGCTTGATGTGACTTGCATGCCGCACTCGAATTCGAAATGCGAATGCGCTTGCAAACACTCTCGGGCTCGGGTTCGCTAATTCCAAATTAATGAATTTTCCGTTACGACGCAATTAAATGATTATGCCTAGTGAAATCACTATTCACATCGCTAACGAATTAATTCTAAATTCATTCGTTCACCCGAATTAAAATCTAATTTTAATTCCGCGTCGAAATCTAATTTCGTTTAATATATCAAATATATTATTTTAATCTATTAATTCCAAATTAATCATTTTCTCTCTTTAATTGATATTTTATCCCAGATAAAATATCTCCACAATTAATCCCAGATTAATTTTCTCTCTCATCTAATTAATCCCAGATTAATTAAAAGTGCGAGTCATACGTCATCAGTGAATCTTCAGGAAGCGACCCATGAGATCCCCGGATATGTTGGCAGTAAATACGGTCTTCGAACTATCCGTACATGTAAATACCTAGTACTACGTTTATATCGATTTACAATACAAGGTTGGCTTCTAGCAAAGCGCCATTCCTACCCAATTCTCCAGAAATATCCTTACAGAAATAAGGATCTATATTAGGCGTAGTATACGTAGTATTGCGTATTTCGATCCATTATCGGATGATCACATGCAAGGCCTGGGGCTGGTATAGTATATGCCCCGTACGAAGCATATATCGGATTACGAGCAACTAGTCTCTTTATTATCGGATAATCATGACCAAGTCATATTATCCTAACGGTTGCAACTTTTTAGAGAACCAGTTCTGTATCCCTACGCGATCATCATCTCCATATGACTGGAGTGATAATTTCGTCTTGACATCACACCCAATACACTACGATTCTCGACATACCCAGAAGAGGCGTACACAAAAACCGGTTAAAGCCTTGGACGACCAAAACCAAAGTATATTGATTGTCGCAAGTATTATTAGCGGTGCAAGTCTCAAGTTAAGACCAAATACATCTACCATGATTTCAGACTTCCATAGACACATAGTCATACTACCAATGGAATTCTGAGGGGGTCTATCCAGAGCGAAGCTGTTTCCCGTACCATCGGTAAAACACACACCTCTTATTACACTTGCTTGAGTATCATATACCCAAATATATGAGAACTATGTTGTTGTGCCCTCACAACGCGCACAAGTGTAATACTAGTCTTTTACGTATTTATCGATTTTCAATCTCGATAATACTATGACTATGGATGTTTAATGATTTATCCTTCTTGGACTGATACTGTCTCATATCATTCTCAATCCAGGAACAAATCATAGGGACCTCCTATCATTTATACATCTAGGTGATCTAATCACAAATGATAAGAGTGCAATCTCCTTTTTCACATAGTTAATTTGTACAACAACACCATGATCTGTACAAATAGTGACGCTATGGGTCATAATTGTCCAACAATCTCCCACTTGGCCTATAGCCAGTCACTCCAGTGTTTGACACTTGAACTATGTACGGTTGGCTCAAATTGCTGAAAAAAGGCTTTCGTCAGCGGATTTGCATGATTATCGTCTGATGCGATTTATATGATCATCACATCGCCACGATGTATGATCCAAACAAATCAGATGAATATCGAAGTATATATCTGGATCGTTGATGAGACCATTAATTCTTTAGCATGTGTTGTAGCCTAGCTCTGCTGCTAACAGAACTATATCTAATCTAATTGATTTATTATCGACCCAGAAGGCTTCTATTGCTGCCTCAGCTGCAGCAATAACCCGCATTTATTGTTTATTCGGTAACAGTATCTTGCTTGGAAGATTTCCAGCTCACTGTTCCGTTATTCAAACTGTATAGTACCGTTGTTTCAACTTATAGTCATTTATCGGTTAGGAAACTTGCTACAGTTATCCCAGTCACTTCAAGTTCTCCATCTCCATAGTTTAAGGCAACATCCTTAGATCTCTAAGATACTAACGGATGTTCTAACATCAATCCAGTGACTATCACTTAGATTGGTCCGATTGTGAATCCATATGCTCAAAGCGTATGAGACACCAGGTCACGTACATTCTTCAATGTACGATTTCTCGGAGAGTCTCAACAACTTTTAGATCTATCCCAGTAGATATTTATTCCTAGAATAAAATTGTTTCTCACAAGAATTCTATAGAGAATTTTCTCGAAAGCCAAGCTTTCACCGATAGTTTTATGGGAATATCATTTCAAAGAAATGACATATTATCATTATTTTATAGGACAACCACTGTCAGTGCGCTCCCACTAACCCTCTTATATACACAAGAATCATTTACGTTTTGAATTAAATCATAAACCATTATGATTATATCAAAACGATAATTCTAAGAACCTATGCTTGCTTCAATCCAAACATGGATCGAATAACCTGCAAACTTTGTTTGCTTGTTATGGTACGACAAAACCGACAGGATGTTGTAAACATCCTCCAAAAGGTTTCCCTTTCAGGAAAGTGATTTTCCCGTTAAGCTGACATATTTCATAAATGAAACATGCAGTTTTAGCAAGCATTATCCAAATGGATTTACCATGGCAACATGTAAAGGTTGAATCGTAATCAACACAATTTGATAACGATATCTTTCCGCTATAAGCCTAGCTTAATATGTTGGTATGTTGCCTTCCATATATGTCTTCCTTGAAGACTTATAGTACCAATAGGCACAATGCCTTGCGGTATACATCAACTACTATCCAAAATTTTTTATTTACATGGAATCCATTTCAGATTCATGACACTTTTTCATAATTAGGGAGTCGATACCTTGTATCACTTCCTCATACGTAGTCAGTTGGTATACCTCAAAAGATTGACATCTTTTATGAGGTGAGATCAGAAACCCATACCCCAGGTTGTTTTCTGACTCTCTCCGACATACACGATTCTTGTGTATTCGAAGATTAATGGTATAGTTCATCATTGATGAACTATTTGTGTTCCATTAAGGATTCGGTGCCTTGAATAGTATTACTCTGATTTTCATCGAGTTTTACTATCCTCCCATTTACCACTGCATATTGGTATTCCTCTTAGGAAAACCGCATGGTGAGCAACAATTAAATTGTTCTCTTGTGAGTTGTATAAGTACTATACTTATGGTATCCCTAGGATAACCTACAATTGGCACTTATCCAATTTGGGTTTTAGTTTGGTATCATCCAAACGTATGTCTAGCATACCCAAATTTATAGGAATGAGAAACCTGGTTTCTTTACCGTTCATATTTAATATGAAGTCTGTCTAACAGATTTTAATGGAACCTTTTTCAAAATAAGTTCTGCACTGTTTAAAGCTTATCCGTTGAAGGAAATGGTAGCTCAGAGCGACTCATGGTTAACCTTATCATGTCCAACAAAATTCGGTTACTCAGGTTCAGACACACCGTTAGGATGACGTGTTCCGGGAGGAGTCCTCTTTGAAAGAATAATATACTCTTTCAAGTATTTGAGAAACTTATTACTTAAGTATTTTCATCATGGTCTAACCGTGACGGTATAATACTTTAGTCGATCTGTTTGTCTACTTCGTGTCAAAACTGTAAAAGTTTGCGATTTGTGTTTTTAAAAGAGACACATAACCATAACGCGATGCCACATCCGTATAGGTCACGAAATATTCATATCTACTTCCAGCCTAGCTAGACATGGGCCCACTTGCTTCACTATGAACTAGGGCTAACAGATCGGTGGCATTTACACTTTCACCAAGTAAAGGTGTTTTAGGAACTTTGCCCAATTAACTAAATTTGTTGAATTTATTTGAATGGAATCAAATCAGTCCTAGTACACACTCTTCGAAATTGTGGATGTACGATTCTTGTTTAATTGTGTCCCAGACAACAATACCACAATTAGTCTCTTCTAATCAAATCAATTTGAGCTATTTGTTTGTCATGTTATACTTTTGAGATTTATTTATATTCAAAATATAAATTCTGTTATTCACATCTAATGTGTTATCTCAATATCATCTTTATATAATAAAACACTTTAGTGTTCTAGAATATAAAGGTAAATCCGCAACAGATTATACACTGATATAGAGATAATGTTTCTAGTCAAACTAGTTACATTATAACAGTTTCTAAATTTAAGTACACACCCGAAGTTAGTTCTTAAAATTAGGTATCTACGGTTAAAACAGCGACTTTCGTCCCGTTTCCAATTCGCAGACAAATCTCAATCTGAAGTCAGTATCCTGCTCATAGCAGATTCTGAACATCATTATATATTTATGTATCACACTAAGTATTTAAAATCTAATTTTAATACTAGTAGTGAATATATTTATGACAAACATATTTGAAATCAGAGCCTTGCTCGTCTTCAATTCCTTCATGTCTGCTTTGTCCAAACGGCAGTCACGCTTCCGCGATCCCGTTTGCCACAATTTAGGCATACATTTTGGGATATGTCCTTTATCTTCCTAGAAGATTATAATGATATTGCCTTTGCCCTTTTCACACTCCAGAAGCCTTTGGCCAAGCCTCGGACTTCTAAAATATCGAAGTAAGGTGCGCCTTGCGCTACTTGCCTATTGCAAACTTTGACTTTGTCTCCTTGAGAATAGTTATTAATTCTCCAAGAATTATTTTATTGCAATTTAGTACTTCTAAAATCTAATAATAGATCTATGAAGATCCTTCAATTTCATTATCATACTTTAAGGATCTAATCCTTAGTTCTGATTAAGAAATTAATGAGTCTACTGCGACAAGCTTAATTGATTAAGCACTAAAGTTATCATTACATAAATATTCCAAAGATTATGCTCTACTGTTTGCTTAACTCTGGGCTTAGGCCTAATATGTTATTTTATCAAATAAAGTAACTTATTATTTTCCAGGACCATCCTGAAATTTTATTCCCAATTTGAAAATTAGACCATTTAAATACATTTTCCCTAGGCTTATGTTCCAAATGCCAATCTTTCAATTTCTATCTTGATTCTAATAGTCCAACATTTTAATCAACGATTTAGGTACTATTTATTATAATGATTACAATAGTCCAAATATTTAATCAACTATAATTTAATAGATTAAAATCAATTATATTGATTACTATAATCCAATTATAAAATCAACTATAAATGAATAGTTTGAATACAGTCCAACTGTTTATTAAAACAACAATTTAAATATTAGTCCAACTAATATTTAATTTATTTGACGAATGATATTTGTTTGAGCGCGTATGGAAAGTAATTAAACGAATATTGCAAATTCAATTCTTGCCTCCCATTATTTTTCGGCGAGCCTCTAACCCTCTGTTGAGTACTCGGGAAACCGTGTTTCCTAGTGGGCTAGGATCCCGTTAAATATCACACAATCTTGACTTTGGCCAACAAATTGTATGATAATTAACTAGGTAGATCTCTAAGATCAATTTGATCCAATCCAATTCCTAGATCCAGTAGGGGGACATCCAAGTCCGAAACATATATCTTATATATGTCAATATATCCAATATATTACCTAACATTTTTCTTCTGAATCAACTAAGCCTTGGCTTTGGCACAACAAACTTAGTGATCCCAGTTAAGCGCGACCCATTGACCATGGAAAGCTTCGTAATCAATGTCGATGGACAAGAAGTGGTCTTGACTTTGGCCAACAAACCACAACTTGGACAAGACACCTGTATGGAACAAAGCTCTCGTGATTCAAACACATCTTCGATGGACAAAGGCCTTGACTTTGGCCAACAAGCCAATGTCAGTCTCGGATCTTGAGTGAGAATCACTCAATGGAAGGAAAACGCTTAATATTTTGCGAGGGTTTTTCGAGTGCAAATTGGGAACCAATTTATTATCTTTGTTAAGGTCTTATCATCACACACCATTAAACATGCATTCTAAATACATAATAAAGCGCGTATAATATAATAATAATGATATGCGGATGGATACTTTACACATTGATCCTAGATCAAATTTCTCTCTTTCTCTCTCCCGCTAGCACATGTATTACTTCTACCCGTTACACTACACTTCTAAAGAAACCTCATTTACATTGAGGGGAATATGTGAGAAGAGAATACAAAGAATAAGGAGGTGATAAGGCTAGACACGCAGGTCCAATTAATAAATCAAATTTATTACAACAATTTCTAAAATTGCCCCACCCATCTAATATTCATCCGATATACATTATTCATGCATCGCAACCATGTATTCACACAAGCATGTTATCAATCAATCTAATCAAATTAATTAATCTGATAATTAGTGACCATCCAATGTTCAAAAACCGATTTGATTTTGCGCGAGTCAAACTCATTTTGCGAATAAGTACTTAAAGTACGAATTCTCGAATTAAATTAAACTACAAAATTAAATGCAATTTAATATGTATTTAATACTAATCCGCTTATTTAATTCCAAATTAAATACTACACTTTATTAATAAACCTTTACGATTTAAATTCCAAATTTAATCGTTACGGGTATGAAAGCCCGATTAACGTCCAACGTCAATTCAATTAAAGTCCAATGAGCTTTTAATTAATTTCTTGAGGCGTGGACTTTTGGTCAACTCGGGTCGAACCCAATAACCAAAGTCCAATCCGGGAATTACCCCATAAGCCTAGAAATCAATTTAGGCCCATTAGGCCCAATTAAACTTTAACGGTACATTAGTCGCATTTGGGCTTTATGGAAGTGGTTTTGGGCCCAATTGGATCCAACCAATTTTGCCTAAACCCATCTTGGTACAACCAAGCCCAATAACAACAATTCAAGCCCAATTCAAAATAGTCCCAATTTAATTAAATCATAAAAGTCAATTTTACAATCTAATTAATTCTAAAGTGTATTACATAATTAATCACCCAAATTAATATTTCTAAAACATCAATTTACACAATTAATCATTCTCAATTACATCAATTAGTGTCCAACACATTTTGATCAAAAAATCAAACCCAAACATGCTTATATTGTTCTCAGCAATTTTGGGATATTTATATCCGATTCGGTTTCAATCCAATTAAATCCACAATCGACATAAATCAGTATACCCAAAATGATTCCAACTCATCCAATGAATAAAATCAAAAAACCAAGACAATTAGAGCATCATGTACCATTCGGCCAACACAAAAATTTGGGGAAATTTGTTCCAAACACAATTTCATCAAATTGATCCAATCAATCATCAATTAAACATGTATTAAGCATACTCAAACATCCAATTCATTCAAATCATGCTCAAAAACATTTTACCCAAATTTTAAGCCCTAATCAATTTCATGCTTTTCAATCGCTATGATACCATTGTTGGAGTTTCTACGTCCCGAGGATCGAATACAAAGCAAGAAATAAACATGCGAATACATCACGGAGTTGCGGAATACTCACATCGATCGGTTAAGCGACGCGCGAGGCAACAAAAATTTTCTGCCACCTCTTTACTGCATTCGGCAGTGGCAGTGAAACAGCTCACTGTTTTCGGCCATTGTTGCTCCTTGAACAAGCTCCAAGCTGCGTCAAACGATTACAAGCTCATGGGTGGACTTCCCTATCACCTTCGCATGTCTCTCGGAGTGCTAGCTCTTGATGATTTTGCCGTAAAATCATCGCATTTGTGCTTCCCTTGCTCACGGTTTTTGAAAACCAGAAAACAAAAAAAATAGCCTCTAAGGCCGAGAGAGAGGAGAGAAAATTAGAGAGAGAGATGTGAAGGAAATGTTGTTATGTTTTAAGTGTATCTAATACACTTTATCCATTTTCCAAAAAAAAATAAATGAATTACTAAATATTTGGCTTTCCAAAAGTCAAATACAAAAGCTTTCCAACAACTCATATCACTCACATCACTGAATCAAGTCACAACTTGTCACATCACTTAAAGTGACATTTGATTTGACGCTTGATGTGACTTACATGCCGCACTCGAATTCAAAATGCGAATGCGCTCGCAAACACTCTCGGGCTCGGGTTCGCTAATTCCAAATTAACGAATTTTTTGTTACGACGCAATTAAATGATTATGCCTAGCGAAATCACAATTAACGTCGCTAACGAATTAATTCTAAATTAATTCGTTCGCCGAATTAAAATCTAATTTTAATTCCGCGTCAAAATCTAATTTCGTTTAATATATCAAATATATTATTTTAATCGATTAATTCCAAATTAATCGTTTTCTCTCTTTAATTGATATTTTATCCCAGATAAAATATCTCTGCAATTAATCCTAGATTAATTTTCTCTCTCATCTAATTAATCTCAAATTAATTAAAAGTGTGAGTCATACGTCATCGGTGAATCTTCGGGAAGCGACCCATGAGATCCCCGGATATGTTGGCAGTAAACACGGTCGTCGGACTATCCGAACACGTAAGTACCTAGTACTACGTTTATATCGATTTACAAGACAAGATTGGCTTCTAGCAAAGTGCCATGCCTACCCAATTCTCCAGAAATATCCTTACAGGAATAAGGATCTATATCAGGCGTAGTATACGCAGTATTGCGTATTTCGATCCAGTATCGGATGATCACATGCAAGGCCTGGGGCTGGTACAGTGTCCGCCCCGTACGAAGCATATATCGGATTACGAGCAACTAGTCTCTTTATTATCGGATAATCATGACCAAGTCATATTATCCCAACGGTTGCAACCTTTTTAGAGATCCAGTTCTGTATCCCTATGCGATCATCATCCCCATATGACTGGAGTGATACTTCCGTCTTGACATCACACCCAATACACTACGATTCTCGATATACCCAGAAGAGGCATACACAAAAACCGGTTAAAGCCCTGGACGACCAAAACCAAAGTATATTGATTGTCGCAAGTATTAGCGGTGCAAGTCTCAGGTTAAGACCAAATACACCTACCCTTATTTCGGACTTCTATAGACACATAGTCATACTACCAATGGAATTCCAAGGGGGTCTATCCAGAGCGAAGCTGTTTCCCGTACCATCGGTAAAACACAACCTTCTATTACACTTGCATGAGTATCCTTAACCCAAATATATGAGAACTATGGCGTTGTGCCCTCACAACGCGCACAATTGCAATACTAGTCTTTTACGTATTTATCGATGTCCAATCTCGATAATACTGTGACTAGGGATGTTTAATGATTTATCCTTCGTGGACTGATACTGTCTCATATCATTCTCAATCCAGGAACAAATCATAGGGACCTCATATCATTTATACATCTAGGTGATCTAATCACAAATGATAAGAGTGCAATCTCCTTTGTCACACAATTAATTTGTACAACACCACCATGATCTGTACAAATAGTGACGCTATGGGCCATAATTGTCCAACAAAGACAACAATTAAGTCTTGGGAATCTGACTCAAAAAGACCATGTTTGCCAATTTATAAGAAAATTATATGGGAAGCTTGTCCTTTATGCATAGATGTCAATCAAGCCGCTACTTTTCTTGTACATATTATATCTATTTATCTTTTCCTAATAATTGTAAATTATTTTGTTGTTTTCTTTTATTTTCTCCGACAGGATCCAGACCTTTTTGACTATCACGATTTATTTTAGTGTTAACTAATAATCGTCATTTAGAAGATACTTGTGGTATTATTACTCACCCTTTTTAGGTTTTATAAATTCAACTCATCATTGCACTTTTGAAGACATCCAGAGTAAAACATGGAAGCCACTTCAAGAAGACGAGTTGAAAACATCTGTGTGTTTTGCGGTAGTATTGTTGGTACTAAACCACAATACATTGAAGCAACACAAGAATTGGGTCGAGTCTTAGCTGCAAAGAATATGAACTTAGTATATGGCGGAGGCAATCTTGGACTTATGGGGATCATTTCAAAAGCCGTACAAGAAGGAGGCAGTCACGTTTTGGGAATCATCCAAAAACCCTTGGCAGAAGCAAATCTTATTGAACCATCAAACAAAGAGGAACTGATTGTGCCAGGTATGTCTGAACGACTGGTAGAAATGATTAACCGTGCTGATGCTTGGAGGAAATTTTCATAGTGCTATCTTGGGAGAACTTGAACATACACCCGAAACCAATTGGGTTGTTTAACGTTGATGGATTTTATGATTTTCTTTGTGTGTTTCTTGATGATGCCCGGAGAAATGGGTTCATGTCAAAACCTTTAAAAGAACTCCTCTTCACTGCCAGAACTGCTCCAGATCTAATTGACCAAATCTTAACCTATGAACCACAAATTGACCCTGTCATTTCAAAGATAAATTGGTCTGAGGACGATCGTGGTAAGAGGCGTCGGATTAATCTAGATCTTAACCTTAAATTTCCTGTAGAATTTCAGCTAACCAGGTATTATCTTCTAAACTCTTCTTCTACTGTTTAAGACATTGGGGACATTGTCACATTTAGGTTTGGGGGAGGGATTTAGTTGATCAGCACCT
>SKCR01000343.1:0-29195 GCA_019454045.1 Zanthoxylum bungeanum | reverse complement strand
CCAACACATACTAATATAAATTAAATACATGTTAAAAATATTTGGGGTATTGCAAATTTCATGATGTTCAACAAAGTAAATTAATAATCAAAACAAGCAATTATTCAAAAAAAATTTATACATCAAATATATGCTTCGAATACACTTTTTCTAACAATCCTCCCTTTGTCCAATCATATGAGTCATGTTTCATAACCTTGATCCTTCAAAGTGTCCTCAAAACTCCTATCTATCATAATTTTAGTAAACGGATCGGCGAGGTTGTTTTCTGACACAATTTTCAGCACGATCATATTGCCACGATGGACCATCTCCCTTATCAAGTGATAATTGCACTCTATATTTTCTATTGTGACTTTTTTTTTTTTTTAATTAGCCACTACATTGCTGTTCTCAAAATAAAATGTGAGGATTTTATCCATATTTAGAATAATTTATTGATCTATTAAGAATTTTTTGAGTCATACTCTCTTTAACTGTTGAATCTAACATGTTCATAACATCTAATTAAAAAATAAATTTACACCAAAAAATAAAAAGGAAAACAAAAAGGTGATCAATCATTCATTTCCGTTTCTGCAAACCACAAAGAATATGAAGTTCTATCACCTAAACTTAACCTGCTTACACAAGTTACACCATTGGCCTAATCACAACACCCTCTTTCAATTTCTCTTTCCCAACTTCATATTTAAATCATCTTTGATAATGAAATTTATCCCCTCAAAACAATAACCAATCCCATCTCTATAATGTTCGCAAAAAAAATAATCAAATCAATATATTATATATTCCCAATCAGCTATGTGAGAAGAACACATCCCCACATCCATTGATGCTTTGAACATACCCATCACTAAAATGTTCATCATCAATGCCTCCTCCCTCTTTCAACTTCTCAATCTTGTCAACAACTTCCTTCAATTCCATCCTTGCATACACATCTTCTTCACAACAACTCAATCCAATCTTCAAAAGATCTATCATTTCACTCTTACTATTTTTGGCTCCTCTCATTTCTTTATCAAACACTTCACTCGTCCGTTTTTCCTTCACCATGTTATTGACCCAATTTGACAAGCTTGCCTTACTATCATACTCTTGTAATAGATAATTTTCAGGAAATTTTCCTGTTAAAAGTTCCAAGATTAATATTCCAAGGCTCCAAACATCAGCCTTCTTTGATATTTTCCCATTATGTGCATACTCGGGTGACTTGTAAGCAACCATGAGTGTGTGTGCATTCTCGGGGTTCATTAGTGGCCTAAGAGTGTAATCTGTTAAGAGTGGCTCAAAGGACCTGTCAAGAAGCACATTGGTTGATTTAATGTGACCATGAGGGAGAATCGAGCTTGGAAGCTCACTGTGGAGATAAGCCATGCCTTTGACTACCCCTTTTATGATTTTCAATCTGGTTTTCCAATCAAGCCCTGGTCTTTCTGCAGTGTGATTGGCTGCACAAGAGAGAATTAATGAGCTTTATGTAAACGTATTAATTAATATATTAATGAAAGTTTTGGTATCTGGGTATTATAGAAACGGAAAATCTCCTCCGGTGAAATAAAACAAAAATATTTATAACAAAATCTTTTTTCTTTTTTGGAAATGTTAGTAACCCTGCCAACAAACCATCCGAGCCGGATTTAAGCAGTGCAGATAAAATCTCTGACTGCCTCAGACTCATAAAAAAAGTGAACCTCCTGGATTCAAATTTATGATTTGGTAACCAAATTCTAAGTCTTATACTATCAAGCCCCACCCCTTGTGGACTTGTTATAACAAAATTTTATGTAGGGGGTTTCGCTTACTTTCACCAAATATCAAGGGAATTTTCTATTTTTCCCTTACAAAAACTATAAGGAAATTGGTAAAGGCTAAAAAAAAAAGACCGACGTAGTGAAGTTGATTTTCAAATATTTTAATAAAATTTACTACCAGGGTTTGAGTATTGATTATAGTTTTATAAAACACGAGAACAAAATTAAAACTGATCAAGGTAAAAACTATAGGGAAAAATGTCAATCACTTGGAAGAAAAAGTTGGAAAATTTTACCATGAAGTTTACTAGCCAAGCTACCATTCTCAACAAACTTAAAAAGCATGAGCTTCTCCTCTTTCCTATAGCAGAAAGCTATGAGAGGCAACAAATTAGGATGAGACAATCTCCCTATCCTTCTCATGTGCTCATGAAAATCTTCTCTTCCAACATTGTTCATTTGCTTGTATCTCTTCACAACATATGTTTTCCCATTTGATACCACTGTCTTGTAAGAAGCACCAAAAGTCCCACTTCCTAGAACTTCAGCCGATGCTCTAAGCATGTCTTGTAGATCAAACGGCTCTATATCATCCCTCAAAAATGTGAGCTTCCCATAATCAACCTTCTTCTTGATCGCAACAGGTTTAGGTTCCACTTTGCTGCTTCCATATGAACTTGGCAACTTAATGGAGTCAGCATATGATGATGCTCGTTCAATTTTTGACTTGCGTTTACACAAGTAGAATGCGATCAAAATAGCAGAGATTATTCCCACTGACACCCCAACAACTAATAGTATGATGATAATTTTTAGTAGAGATACCTCCTGCTTTTGGTTCGGATTCTCCTGGACTATGATCGGCTGCCCTACAGTATTCGGGATCTCGGATTGCTTCGGTAACACGCATTCATCCAGAGGCGGCCCGCATAAATTTTTGTTACCTGGATTGTGCAAATCAAACTCATGAACCAAAAGTATTTGTGTAAATGAAAGGATTCAAAAGGGTAATCGAATGTGTATTTTTCTGTTACCACCATACGTGACATATTTGTCTACTTTGGATACTGAAAGTATGTACTTCTCTCATGACTTTATTCGTATAGGGAGCCTTTTCATGCTGAGCATGCACGATTAAAATCTTAACACATAGAGTCCATATGAATTTATTTGAATTAATGCATGCTTTTGTTTGTTGATATCATAGGTGCACTCTAAACCCTTATATGCCCTCAAGTATATATGGGTTCTAGTTGACATAGAATATGAGTCACAGAAAAGTCCATCTAATCCAATTTGTATAAAATGTTGAATTAATGAAATATTAATTCAAATTTAAAATTACAATTTTTGATTTTGGGGTTTGTTGTTAAAGGTGAAAACTGTAGGAGAAAGTATCAATCTCATTACAAAAATAATTGGATAACATATTTACCTGCAAAGGCAGAGGGATCCATCTTGCTTAGGCTTTCAGGAATTGGTCCTTCCAATTGATTGTTGGCCAAACTTAACGACTTCATATCACCCTGAAATTTAAACTCAGGAATTTTTCCTTCAAATTGATTGGCTTCCAGCCTCAGCTCCACAAGCTTAGGCAATGCACCAATCGACGAAGGAATTGTACCTGTCAACCTGTTGTTTGCCATATACAATTTCTTCAATGAAGTCATACCCTCAAATGCATCATCCAAAATGTTCCCGGAAAAGCCATTATTTGACAAGTAAATAGATTTCAATGGCCCCATTTTTTTTAAGTTAGGCAATGGACCTTCAAATTTGTTATTCATGAGACTTATTGTACGCAATGAAGATAGTAAAGCCAGAGATTCAGAATCAACGGTTCCTGACAAGTTCATATACTCAAGTTTCAATCCCCATACACTCCCATTCAGACAAAGAACACCATTCCAGTTTGCATAATCCCATGTACATGGATTCCTGACAGCATTCCAATTTATGAGAGCAGTTGATGAATCTTTCAAAGAGCTCTTGAATCTCAGGAGAATTTCAGTTTCTGATTGACCAAATGCAAATGTCACAAATGATATTAAAACCAAAACAATGCGCGCAGGTTTTGCAATGGGCGCGCCCATTGGCATTCATACGATAGGAAAAACAAAACCCTAAATTTTTTTCTCTCAATTAATACTTCAGGATGTGGATCATGGAGAAAAAGGTGGTGCCAAGGTAAAAAAAATGCTAAGAACAGAAAGGTGGTGGGGATTGTCTTTAACAAAAGGATATTAAAACAACATTAGTGGAATTAAATCACTAATATTATTTCCTCCCCTCTTTTGCCAGCCTATGAATTTCGTGATTTAGAGGTTGAGTTACCGGTAAGAGAAATCTAAGGCTGCCCCTAAAAATTTGATGATCTATGTTGTCAATTTGTTGGGTACGTGGCTGGATACAAGCCATCAACCTTAATTTTAGCAATTTATTATATATAGATTAGGTGTTTATTAAGTTATATATATATATAAATTATGATTAATAATTATTAAATAATAATTTAAATGTAACTGAATCATAATCATGTATTGCTATTAAAATACGCATAGCAAAAAATTATATAAAACTTATCACAATTCAACTCAACACTAAATCCAAATTCCATTTTATTACTCTTCCACCTATGAGATTTAATTTAATTATTGAATTATTATTTTTCGTTGAGGATTACGGTATTACGTAAAGAAATGAGAGGCACTATTAGGTTAAAAATCTATGGCCTTGATAGTGACTAATATTATGGAAATTGACCGCTAATGTCTCATTTTTTCTATCATGTAGATAGAATTAATACTTCCATTTCACTGCATGTATATTATATTTATATATATTTTTGACTTTATATCTGGTTGTAGGTTTCTGAAATAGGTTCTATATTAGAGTAGGGTATGATATAATATAGATTCATCTATATTATTGCAACGACCGGTAGTTTTTACTACTGCATACAGTGGTACTGTTACGTACGAGACGAAGACACATAAAATAAATTATGTTGAGACTCAAAAATACTCATGGAACGACTTTGGGGGCAATCGGTAAATTCCTCGAAGTCCCGGGACGAGACTGTACAGAGTTCCCTTTAGACAGCCCATGGTATTCGGGGCGTACCTTTTTCATACAAACTCTGATTTTTATGAATTTTATATCGTCGGAAAGCTGAGGTCGAGACCTACAACTTTCGCGTTAAATTTTTTTACAAAATTCGGACCAGAGACGGGTTCAAAACGCAAGTCAAAAATTCAGGTGAATAGTAATTTCGGGTCAAATTGTGACAATGTCATACTTTCTACACATTTCTACATTTTTCTTCATAATTTCAAATATCCAAGAGGGCCTAGTATATAAATGAGACACTATTCACCAAATTCACAATTGGAAATATAAAAGAAGAAAGAAAAGAAGAAGACGTGAGGAGGAAGAGGGGGAAAAGAAGAAGAGAATGAAAGAGGAAAAAGAAAAAGGGAAGAAAGAAGAAGCAAATAGGTTGGCATTCATAAAACTCTAAAAGAGGAAAAGAAACAACAAGAGATAAGGTAAGGGTCTTTAATCCAAAATTTTAGATTGTGGATTTTAATGATTTAATATTGATAGAAGCATGTTGGAAATTGTTTTAATAGCATAATTTGTGTGAGATTTGATCGAAACTCCTAAGCTTGGGGTTAGTTAAGGATATGAGACTAAAGTGTTAAAATGGGTTAAGGAGTTTTGGGATTAGTAAGTGGTTTAGTGTATGTGAAATTGAGTGTTATTGATGTATTAAGTATTGGTTGTTGATATGGAGGAGTTAGTACAAAGTGTAAAATGAAGTTTTGGACATTAGATGAACTTGGAAAAGCAAATCTGAAACCTGGGACGCTGAGGAGTTGTGCGTCGCGATGCGAAAGAAGAAATGATGGCATAATTCTGGTTGAAGTGCGTCGCGACGCGAGGATGAAAATTTACCCTAAAAAATTCTAAACAATACCACATCCATCCTAGCATGTTAGAGACCACCCTTATGGTCTCATATCATTTGTATACGCACGTTACATCTCAGTACTAGTAATTGTATACCAAGTAACTATATCACAGATTTAGATTGAGGAAGCTTAGCCTAGTTCTGAAATTCATTTCGTGACTTGTAATCTAACCAAATCACCATTTATAGACCATTGCAGTAGTTGCAATCTCCTTCGACGAAGCAGAATAGCTCCGGCCAGACTCCAAAACAGTGAGTGGACCTCTTTTCTTAAACTGGTTTTATTTATTAAGTTTTGATATCAGACTTATCTTTTTACGCTTTAGGGCGTTAGATTTCTTTTATCACAGATATTTCATGAAATTTATATTTTAAGTTATGTTTTAGACAGAAAAGTTTTTAAAGCATGACTTTATGGTTTTTCGGGACATGAGGGAAAAACTCACCCCAGTATGTAACTTGAGACAGTATGGAATTGACGGACAGTAACGCCCCTAGATTCTAGTTCATGACTAGGGATGACAGATGCCTATAGATCCTAGTTTCAGAGCTTGGGTGGTAACATAGATCTGCGCCCCCAGTTCTAGTTTATGGCTTGGGGGACGGTGATACATAAAGCCCCAAGACCACCAGTTTCAGATACAGTAGTGGCATGCTTTGGGGACGGCGATATGTAACGCCCCAAAGTCATGGATTTACACTGCTGGCTACAGTTAGGCGTATGAGGGGACGGCGATACGTAACACCCTCATACATCAAGATTTTTAGATACAGAGCAGCACAATTATCAGGTTTTAGAAATGCAGTTTTCGGAAACCAGATTTATTAAATAGCTTACAGAAACTAGTATTTCAAAAGCAGTTTTAAGAAAGAAAAGTTTTGATAAAGAGATTTCAGAATGAGTTTTCAGAAAACAGATTTCATATGAAGTGTTTTTCTGAAACTTTAGTCTTACAAACATAATGTTTTAATTTGAGTATTTCAGTTTCTTATCCACTCACTTAGATCAAATAGCGATCTGACCCTCTACCTCATGTTTTCTTTGGTTGCAGGTTCTCGTGGAGGACAACCTCGGGAGAACGGATACTGATGCAGTCACTAGAGTTTGAAGTCCACCAGTTCAGAGTTAGAGAGCATAAGAGTCCAGTCAGAGTCAAAGTAAAGTTGCATGCATACGTTAGTGTTGTATAAGTCATTATAAGTGTCCATTAAAGTGTTGTAAAAAAGAAGTATATTTGAGTACACAGTTATGAGTAATAAAAATATTTTATGTTGTTGAGTTGAGTTATGGTCCATATACATGACTTTACATTTAGATGGTTTAGTAGTGAAGTATATAGTCGGGAAGTCAGAGGTTTATGGGGTTAGTACTACTATCCAATGCCGGTAGCATCTTCGAAAATGGGGATGTTACAATTATCGGGAACTGTTGTTTCAATTCTCTTAGAGAATTAAGATGATTAGTGACTTAGTTGTTGAGTCACAATAAATAATCTAAATAAATATCTGATTTTAAGATATAATCATGGAGAGAGAATAGTTTTGTGCAGTAAGGATTGACATGAATTGGTTCATGTCTTGAGAATCTTGATTGGGAATAAGAAAACCTTATTAGGTATTTGTTTGTCCACAATGACGTTTCTTGGCTTTGATGACCTTTAGCATGTGTCTGACACAATTCACTTATCAATCATTTACAACTATTGCAAATGTTTTGAAGGAAAATTACAAAGTTAAAACAAGGAAATGTATATAGTTATGTGTAAAGAATATTGATTCTCCTATCAAGAGTTCTATGAGTATTGGATACTAGATCTATGTAATGACCCAAAAATTTAAATTGGGAACAAAGCCCATTTTATTTTCTCATAAGTTGGGCCCAAGAACTTGTTGCATAAAGGTCCCTATATTTTCCTTAATTGAAAAATAAATTCAAGGTTAAATAAAAGCCCAATCAAGCCCATCATAACTCCCTAATTTTCGGCCCACATTGTGATTTTCCTACAAATCCCTAGACTTTTCTAGACTTGCCTAAACAAATCAAGAAAATATTTAAAAATTATTCAACACCCATTTCTTTTCTTCATGGTCGAGAGATGGGAATCGAATATCTTTTCACTATTTTCATGGTATTGTAGTGAGATGGAGAATTAAAAAAAAAAGTCTAAAAGACTTTTGTTGATCGTGAGAAACAGCAACAACATTGCTTCATGGTTACTCCAAGTCTAGAGAGAAAAGAAACAAAAAGAGGGCTGGAATTTTCATCATTTTGTGAGTGGAATGAGAGCTTAATCAAGCAAACTCAATCTTTGGAGTGTGAATTAAATTAGGATCAACTTCCTCTTGAGGTAAATAATAATATTTAAATTGTTTATGTTTGTTATTGTGTTGTGTTATATTAGTATATTTGAGATCGATGATTAATAATATTGTGAGGTATTTATATGGAGAAGAAAAGTTTATGGAATGAAATATGTATTAAAGTTTATGGAATTGTAAGGGTGTATTAAGACTAATGGTGTTAGTGGGTGTTAATGGTGATTTGGTATTGGGAAATATTTGAAGTAAAAAGGTTGTTATACTTGTTTTAATGAGAGTTGTTGATATTGAGAAGTGCGATAGTGATGTTAGATAAGGCTTGAGAAACATAAGATTAGAAAATTGGAAGTATATTTTATTCCATAAGTGTTCGATGAAATATTGGACCAAATAAAGTCGAATAATTTGACAAGATTTGTGTATGTTAATATGTGTATTGTATTCTTTGAAATCTGATGGTTATGGCTGAATTGGATGTACTTAGAAGGAGTGAATTAAAAACTTAAGGCAATAAGAATAGTAGTAGAGCAATCTGAACAGCCTAAAATTATATGCTTACAAGTTGAGTTCTATAGGTCGAAATCAAGGTCTGTAAATTTTTTGATAAACTAGATACATAAAGGAATAAACTACCCAAAAATCAGAATTTTTGGACTTAAAATGTTGACAAACCGAATTTTTGAAGTTGGGTGATCTACTGCGAACACACATAGTGTTTTTTTTTTTTTTTTTTTTTCTGATCACCCCTGAATTTCAGCTTGGAACTTGAGTTTCCGAAATCGAAACCGAGATCTGTAAAAATCAACATAATCTAGACACATGAAAGTCCATTCTATTAAAAATTCAACTCTTGATTTTATTCCAATTAAATGTAGTGAATTTTCGAAGTTAACCTTTGAGCATGGGATTTTAACGATTAGGCAAAATCTAAAATCTATGTACCATATTTTCGTAATTTGGAATCTAGGTCCGTAAAACTCTTAGCTAACCTGAGCACCCTGAATTTTTAGTGAATGTTTAAGAATTACTTTTGTCATGTCTTGTCTAACGATTTCGATTTTATTATATGTTATCGACATGAGCTCACATCATTAGCAATTACATAGCGAGTTTCTAGATAGTCATCAATCTATGTGAGTGGATGATTTATCTTATGTTTTGTTGACTTATAATTTAAAATGTTTCAAGTTTTCAGGTTTTGTTTATTTTGAGGTTTTAAATTGATAAAGAATATGCGTAATGATTAAATGTTTCTGTTTCAGCGTTTGTTCAAAGTTGTCATGATTTCTGAATTATCTATATGTTTTTGCTGAGATGCTCAATTGATGATATGTTTCCGCCCTGACGCTTGTTGCATGTTTTTATATTTTTTGACTCATCATATGTTTTCACCGGGGTGCCTTTTCAGGGTATCGTCCATCAGAGATGGATTGACCCGCTACCTTGTCGACAAGGGATCGTTCGTTCCTTGCTCAGTCTATGCGCGTGATTTGGACGTTGAGCACTTGATATTTTTTTGACGATACATGCATGAAAAACGGTTTATGGACATGTTTTAGATTTTTCCATGATTTTTTTAATTTTAATATCCACCACCAGGTCGTTCAAATTATCTGATCCCCCTACTCTACAGTTTATTTTGCAGGTAGCTTTATCTGGTGAGCTATTGCCGAACAGGAGCCTGGGATCGAGGATTCGAGTTATTGTAGTCACTAGAGTATGGGTTTGTCATGCTAAGGTTGTTGTTTGCATTCAAATAGAATGCATGTATGTCGGTGTGAGTGAAGTCTAAGGGTTTATGATGTTATTTATATGAGGTAAAAGTATTTAAAGTCAATAAGTTGTTCATACAGTAATTGATCTGTGAAATAGCTTAATAAGTGTCTGTTATAGTAACATATTCAAGAAAGTTTAGAAATGGTCTGAGACTCAGGGTGGTGGTGAGGATCCATCACCTACCGGTAACGTCTCCGCATTGGGGATGTTACAAAAATGGTATCAGAGCATGGTCTTGGGGTCAGTGACTGCAGTAGAAGGGTGATAGTGTCTTATGTATGTGGTATGTCGGGCGTACCCATATATAAGGGGCTACTCTCCAGTATCATCGATCATTTAGTCAGTGTTTTAAAATGCGCAAGACGTTAGTCGGGTGGCCACCCAGTGCCTAGCTCCTAGAGCGCCTGACGCCTGGTCGGGGCCTAGACGGTTAATCCAAAATTGAGAATTTCTATAATTAGGTTTAAGATTTGGTATGATTTGGAGAAATTAATTATAGATAAATGTTATTTGAGTAATAGCTAATATTTATAAATGGTCAATTTGATGAGAAACTAATAAAAATAGAAAAAAAAAGATTAGATTTTTTTAAATTAGGGTTTATGCTCTAAATTGAGATTTTTTTCAAATTTATGAGTTAGAGAGTTAATTTTATAAAATTAAGGTTATGGTTAGGATTGAGGTATGAAATTCGGTCGGAAAAAGCAATTAATGTCGAATTATGCGTCGGTCAATAACAGTTGGCCGATGAATTTACGATAAACGCTTGGCCCCAATGATTTGGGGTTAGGCGCGGCAGCCATAGGCTGCTGAACCTATACACGCCGCCTAGGCGAGGCGTTTTAGAACACTACCTTTACTATGTCTGGATTTACCTTAATATAGAATATTCTACAAAGATAATGGAGCCCATTCATACATAATTTTTCAACCAGAAATTAGAAATAGATATGGGAATATGCGACAAAGTGCCAAAGTACGTTGAGAATTCGCTACACCTTTCATTGAGGAATAATAGGGTAGTAAGCCAAAATTATTCGGGAACAAGAATAGAAAAAGAACTCTACCAACATAATAGCATCACAAACGAGTAGACCCCGAATAAGCTATATAGCAGCCTTAGTCTCGAACAGATACCGTAGTATAAGGAATATCGAAATATTAACTGGAATCCACTACATAATACAAAGCACATACAATGCCCTAATCCTTTAAATAACATTCTTTTATGGCTCACCAGACAATACCAATATTTTGTTAGTGATAGCCATCGTATCCCAAACAAATGAGTATCCGCCCCGACTATGACTCTCTCAGAAGTAGTAACACTACAAGAATTAGACCATTTAGCGTCGAATTGTTTCGACGCCATAAGTGACGATTTCGACGCAAATGATATTTAGCGTCGAAAAAATTAGACGCAAAAAATGGACGATAAAATGTCGACGAAAACCACTTTTAGCGTCGAAATAATTAAATGCGATGCTAAAAAACAGTATTCTGCGTCCAATTTATTTCGACGCTAAAGTAAAATTTTCGACGCTATATTGTATATTTGGCGACGAAATATAATCGACGCAAAAATTCAAACTTTTAGCGTCGAAAGGTTTCGACGCTAAAGTATATTAAAAAAGTATTATATGTAAGCTTATAGCGATCATGTTTTTTACTATTAGCGTCGAAATTTTTCGACGCTAAAGTCACCTTTAGCGTCGAAACCCATCGACGCTAACATATATTTAAAAAGAAATATATGTACGCTTACAGCGGCCATTTTGTATACTATTAGCGTCGAAATATTCGACGCTAAAAGTAAATAATTTATTTTTTTAAAAATTAGTAATTTACTTATTTTTTGGTCTAAAATATTTAATTTAGTTGAAAAAAATGTAATTAATGACGAAATATTATATTGAAATTTGTTTTAGAAAAAAGAAATATTATATTAAATCTATTTGTTCAAAATGTTTATACAAAACTAAATATAAAATTAATTGCTACTGTGATGGGGGACGCTCGAGCCCGATGCACCATGACTCATTGAGGCCTCGAACATCTGACGGAAAGCCAGCAGTTGCTGTTCCAACTGCTCCATCTTCTTCTCGTGGTCCATCATCTTCTTCTCGTGGTCCACCGTGACCTGTTGTAGCTTCTCCTTAGTCTGCTGCAGCTCGTCTTTGGTGGTGACTAACTCGTCTCGAAGAGAGACATTGTCGAATTACCATTATTGCGTGCAGATGACGTTGGCTTCTTACGAGTCCAAGACCAACGTTGTAAGCTGTCTGATTCTTGAAAACCAATTGTGACAGCTGCTCATCTGGTATGGGGTCGGTCCCTGTCTCCTGAGTTTGATGTTGGAGTTCCATCATTTCGTTCTGTTTCAAAAAATAAGTTAATATTAGATTTGAGAAAAAAATTTAACATATATAATATTAATTATTTTATTTTAAAAACTGAAACTTACATAGCAGCGTTCGGCTTCTTCATTTATCCATTTATTCTTGTCATTGTAATGCGTCACACGGAAAAAATCTGGAAATGATTGCACCTCACATGTGCTACTCTCTGTTATAAACATAAAATAAATTCAATATTATTCCAGATAGTAAAAACAATTAACTGTTAAATTTTACGTTAGGATATATTTACCTCAGAATGTTCGGCACGATGTTGGATAAATGGCTTCGAACCTCCACGGTGGTTAAAACGCAAGTGACTTCGATTTTCCGCATTTGCGTGACATTTATCCTGTATTCACGAACACTGTAAGTACCGAAAACAAAGACAATTATAAATTTCCGTTTATTTCAAAATTTACCTCGTGTTTTTTGCTCGACCAAAGCTCACATAAGAATGTCCAGTCTTGTTCCTCTATAAAATCAGGTTTGTGTTGTGGAGCATTTGAAGGTCCATGTTCGTCGAATATTGGTTTCAAGACTTTTGTTCTATAATCTTTATAACTTTTCCCCATGTGGTAGTCAATATATTGTTGGACATTCACTTGGGTCAGATCGAAGTCGAACCATTCCTACATGAAAATTCGAGTAAAAATAAGTATAAAATAGAAATGTTAAATAACAAACAATATCGAAAACTTACAAGTAGCGAAGGGAATAGCTGGTTCAGTTTCGTCTCCCACGGTATCTTTCTCCAAGATACGTAGTTTTGGGGAGCTTCATATCGAGCTGTAGCTCCTATGGCTGTATTAAACGTTGAATTATGTTGTCCGACTTGAGTGTGTCCATCATCTGATATCTCTATCCGGATACGACCGTGAGCCTTAACGTACTTAGCCAACCCCAGGCCACGGGTGCGTCCTCGACCCTTCACTGTACTGGACTCACCTGTGCTAGCAGAGAAATCACCAGAGCCAGTTGCCCTTGCTGATGTAGATGGAGTCGCGGTAGCCCGTTTGCGATTGCCCGGTGCCATCTGCAAAAACCCGTCGCATTAGCGTCATCAAATTCCAAAATTCTTATACATATACATACATATCCATATAAGTCAATACAACTTAACAAAAGCGCTTATAACATCGAATGCTCACTTTCGTTTTCAAATTCATTCATTCATTTATTCATTTCACATATGCATTCATTATCCATATAATCTACGAGTTCCATCATACACGTACATACACAGTCACACACTCAATGGGATACTATAAACCAACCACGAAGCACACATCACACGACTTCTCATGCACACGTTCGTATGGCGTTCTCGAACGCGTTCGAACGGACCAATTCCAGGGAGTTCACGTTCGTGTGGCGTTCTCAAACGCGTTCGAACGACCATTCCAGTGAGTTCACGTTCGTATGGCTTCTCGAACGCGTTCGAACGGACTGTAGGGGTTTTTAGGGGCTAAATCCGGTAACGCAGCGGAAGCGGCGGAAGATCGTATCTTCCGATTTCAAAAATTTTTCTTGGATTAATTAAATAAACATATTTATTTAATATCCCAATAATCAAATTATGAAATAAAATTCAATAAATCATATTTAAGTGAATTTACCAAATTACCCTTACTTTAGTATTTTGTCCATTTTAGTCCGAAATTGATCTAATCAATTTTGAATGATTCTAAATCATTTCTAAGATGAACTTAGCATGTTCAAAACATCAAAACACCAAAAGCAACCAAATCCCCAAAATTGACTCACTTGGCCGAATGCACTACATTAGTGTCATTTTGTGCACTTTGTCATTTCATGCATCAAAACACATCAAGAATCCAATGAACATGAAACTTTATATGCATCATATACACATCCAAATACACAACATATATGAAAACCCCCAAATTTGGAATTGGTCATGAACCCTAATTTTTCAATTTCTTCAAATTGGACAAATTAGACCAAATTGGTTAAATCAATTACTTTAATCATGTTTCTTCCATCCAATCAAAGTCTCAACACAATGAAACAACTCAAGATCAAATCTAGGTCATCTAAGAGTGGGTCAACAACTCTAGATTAGCAACAAGGTTTCCAAAACCATAAAAGAACACTTATACTACAATAGCCATAAGCTTCCTTCATCATATACATGCTTTACACTTTCACCAAAACTTCCATCAACAAAAAACAAGGAATAAAGAAAGAAATAACCTAAGAACATCATATGTTAAAGCCTATATCCTAAGGAACATTTCCTTTCTAATAGCAAGTTGGAAAAACTCACTAAAATCCAAGCTTTCTTTGATTTCTTCTTTCTTTCTCACAAGCTTCCTTTGCTTCCATTAATGGAGTTTTTCTTTAAAGTGTATTAGGTTATCAAATGAAAGTGAAATGAAAACAATTTATACTTAGGACAAAGAATGCCCTTGGCCGAAATTGTGTATACAAATATACCAAATTTCATTTCAATTTCATTTAACTTTACATTTAGTTCAACTTGCATAAATATCTTAATAACACTTTATTAGATATTTAATTAAGTCAACAAATGCAACTAAGAATAATATAACTCTTATATTTAAGTGTATGGCCGAAATTTATAAAGAAATAAAGGAAAAATATATTTTTATTTTTCAAACAATTTTGAACAAATATCTTAAGAAG
Organism: Zanthoxylum bungeanum; assembly: GCA_019454045.1. Classification (NCBI taxonomy): domain Eukaryota; kingdom Viridiplantae; phylum Streptophyta; class Magnoliopsida; order Sapindales; family Rutaceae; genus Zanthoxylum; species Zanthoxylum bungeanum. The sequence continues at coordinate 14,304 of SKCR01000343.1, read as the reverse complement.
TCAAAATCAATTTGACAACCTTTTCCTTTAATGTAAAGTCAAACATTTACACTTATAATCATTTCCTAACTTTATCATTTGGTGATATATTTATATTTAATTATATTAATCATTTAACAATTAAATAATTAAATAATTAATTAAATACAAATATATCAAATATATGTATTATATTTACTTTAAATATCTCAAATACATATATTGATGATATATGTCAAATACCTTTATTTGACTATTTATTAATGTGTATTTAATATCATATATTAAATACAAATACACATTAATTAGGAAATGACGGTTCGGCCCGTTCGCATGTATTTTTCGTTTAACGATTAAACGATTTATAAATAATCATCATTATTCATAAATGTTGCTCTAGTGCTCTACGAGTATGTTTCATTATTGAGACTCTCTAGATTCAGGTATATCCGTCACGAAATCCATTTCATGTCCATAATCTATCCACCCGTAGATTATGACGATCACATAAACTAGCTGAATCATACAGGTCGAGGTCATTGCATACGTATAATCCCTCCGTCACAGGTATCCAGATAATCCCAGAGATATAGATGTAAACGTCAAATCTCTATAGGTATTATCTCGTCGACGTATCTATTAGCAATCTCTAAATAACACTCGGAACTTACTTCCGATGTATACTGTGGCCACAGATTTAACAGACTGCTAAATATATATGGACTACCTATGCTCTGTACACAGAACTGACGGATCCTATCTTGACACACACAGGATATCCTGAGGATTGATCCACACCCAACGAACAGGCGGAGGTCTGATCTAAATAGATCGGTGACGTGACTGCCATCTAAGTGTGGAGGATGTCTCATACATCCACAGTGGTGTCTCAAGTCGAAGGACCACTATGCTACTCAACCCGAGAATATTCTTATTGACGTTGGTGTACCATCCATTAAGAATCTTCGGTGAGCCGTTCAGTGTTTATCCATTATAAACACCTACACGTCTATACGAGTCTCCCTAGACTCATGGTTCATTGGGATAAACCATCGGACCAAGTCTCGATATACGACATGTACTGGTCTCAACGGATTTGACTAACCGACCCGTGTTAGCAAATCTTGACCAGGAACTATGTTTGATAATAATCATATAGCAGTGACATTTCCCAATGTCAATTACAAACTAACTTTGTAACTGTGTACTGCATTATATATTATCGGGCCTTTGTCTAATATATACATATCACTAAACCATATTTAGTTTCAATCTAATCGTAATCAGATCGAATACGTATATAAGAACAAGAGGTGCAACCATAAATAAGTAATATTATGGAATAAGGGATGTTTGTATTCATGAATCAGACATAAATACGGTCCGGATTGGCGCTCTGAGCACCAACCCCAACGGACCAATTCCAGTGAGTTCACGTTCGTATGTCGTTCTTTAACGCGTTCGAACGTAAAGTGGGTGTTCGAACGCGTTAAAGAACGACATACGAACGTGAACTCACTGGAATTGGTCCGTTCGAACGCGTTCGAGAACGCCATACGAACGTGAGCTCACTGGAATTGGTCCGTTCGAACGCGTTTGAGAACGCCACACGAACGTGAACTCACTGGAATTCAAACTTATCAAACAGTTATAATTAACCAAAGAGGGCACAAATTCAAACTTAACATTATCTATCTATTAACCAAAGATGATGATGATTTTGAAGACGAACAGCAGCATTTGCTGCTGTTCTTGGGCAAGAACAGCAGCAAATGCTGCTGTTCTGGGCAAGAACAGCAGCAAATGCTGCTGTTCTTGCAAAGAATCATCATCATCTATCATCTATCATCATCATCATCATCATCATCATCAATTTCATCAAAAAATAATTCATCAATTTCATCAATAATATCATCAAACTCATCCTCAAATTCATCAAATTCATCAAATTCATCCTCATAAACAATTTTAAATCAACAAAGGAGACTTACCTGTTGATTTCCTTCGTTCGTCACTGTTGGAGAATGAGATTGCAGTTTTTGCTTCTGAGCCGAGGAAGAAGAGAAGCACTGGTTTTAGGGATTTAAAGGACATTTAGCGTCGAAATAATTGACTTTTAGCGTCGCAGTAGTCGACGCTAATTGTTAGGAGGCGGGTTATTGAAAAATTAGGGTTTTTTTTCCGGGAAATTTAATTTTTAATTAGCGTCGACATACTATATTCGACGCTAAAGTAGAGACATATAGCGTCAAAATACTGTATTCGACGCTAAAGTAAAGACATATAGCGTCGACATACAATTGGCGACGCTAAATGTAAGACATAGCGTCGAATATAGTATTTCGACGCTACATAAAAAATTAAATTTCCCGGAAAAAAACCCTAATTTTTCAATAACCCGCCTAACAATTAGCGTCGAAGTAATTGACATTTAGCGTCGAAGTAATCGACGCTAAATGTCCTTTACATCCCTAAACCAGTGATTCTCTTCTTCCTCGGCTCAGAAGCAAAAAACTCATTCATAACATAGTTATATTATTAATCATTACGTTAATATTTCAACAATATCTAAAGAGTAATTAAAATCAACAACCATACATTAATCCATAAAATTATTCATCCATCACAAAATACTGTAACTTCATAATTAATCACTATTATCGTCGGTATTTGAGGATTCGTGACTGGAATCGAAGTCATCTTCAGTGTCAAATTGTTCTTCACTTGCTACTTCAACGCTCACTTCAGAATGAGGAATTAGCTCAACGTCTGTACTAGATCGAGTTAATGTTATATTTTCAGGAACGTTGACAGTTGGTCCAACAAATATCTGTTCAGGAACTTCAAAATTGCCGGAGACTTCTTGTGTTTCATCTGATATGTCAACTCTATCTTTCTCCTGCGTGTCCCAAATGGCCCTATGTTGTAACTTTTCTACCACCATCCATCCAGTTCCTAACTTAGGATCAGGTATATATATCACTGAACGTGCTTGCGTACAAAAAATGTATGGATCATTCTTGTACCAACAACGTTGAACATTAATTGACGTGAGATGATTACTAACTTGAATTCTCCTCTTTCTGGCATTAGTGTCAAACCACTTACATTGGAATAGCACAGTATGTCGTCTGGGTCGATATATGAACTCAATGACCGATTGCAATACGCCGTAGAAGTCAATTACATCTGAGCCGTGTTCTCCTTGGACTACAATTCCAGAATTTTGAGTCACATGATTAACATCTCGCTGTTCGGTATGAAATCTAACTCCGTTGACAATACATCCACTGTACTCATACGCCTGCATTTGAGGCCCATAAGCCAAAGAAACCAACGAGGATTGCGAGTCCAATTGACCATTTTCCACTTGATTAATAATCTGACAATGAAATATATGTGTTAATATAACAAACTGAAATGTCTAATGTTAGGATCAAAATAAATATAATATTATAACTTACAGTTGTCTCAAACCATTTAGGAAATTCTTTTTTGTGGGTTTCATCAACATTATGGTCACCAGCAATTTGTAGCATTGTTAGATGTTGCCTACAATAAATTATCACGGTTAATGTATGGAAAAATTCAGTAATGATGCACCAGAAAAACTTACGTTAAATACGGTTGCAACTTCATCACAATTACTCAATATAAACCAATGCGCACGTTGAACTTCCTGACGGGTTAGTAATTTGACACCTACTGCCCCAATGGTCTGTAATTTTGACGGAACACTGTGATCTCTTGGCTATTACTTGCATCTCCATCATAGTTTCGTGGCCGACGATTGAAATGAGTTTCAATATTCTGCATGTACATCGAACAAAATGTTATTGCTTCATTTATTATAACAGCTTCAGCTATTGAACCTTCAGGTCGTGCCTTGTTTTTGACATATGTTGTTTGTATCTCCCAAAGCTCTGCAGATATGACAACAAGTTTGCATTAACACTAAATTATATGCAAATAAAAACGGTTACAAATTTTCTTATATGAAAACTGTATATATATATATATAGTACCTCTCAATGGGATACATCCATCTGTAATGGACAGGACCTCCCTTTCTAGCTTCATCCGGTAAATGCACAGCCAGATGTACCATGACATCAAAGAAAGCGGGTGGCAAAATTCGCTCCAGCTTGCATAGGATTATCACGATTCCTCGCTCAAGGTCGTCAATAACAGATGTGCTTAATGTCCTCTGACACAATTGTTTAAAGAAGCCACATAGATCAAGTACGGCGTCGCATACATTCGGGGGGAGATAAGGTCGAATGCCAACAGGAAGGAGAATCTCGAGCAGCACATGACAATCGTGACTCTTTAATCCCGTTATTGTATCATCTCTGACCCAACGCCCAATATTGGATGCATAATTATCAGGGAATTTAACCATTTTCAGCCAATCACAGAATGATTTTCTCTCCGATTGATTGAGCACATAACTAGCAGGAGGCTTAATAAAACCTCGAGAGGAGTCTTGTAAATGCAATTCACTGCGAATTCTAAGATCTTGTAGGTCCAATCTAGCATTTACAGTGTCTTTTGTCTTACCCGGAATATTGAATAGTGTACCCACTAAACTCTCACAAATATTTTTCTCTATATGCATTACATCCAAATTATGTCGCAAACTCAGAGTCCCCCAATATTCTAACTCAAAGAAAATACTTTTTCCTGTCCAATTCAACTCTTCAGGTAACCGTTTTCGATTTTTATCTCTATTATTAGGATGTTTACCTGGTGTGCTGTCTTTGAGCTGTTGATGTTGGCAAAGTATGTCAAATGCAGACAATCGACTGGGCTTACTCTGAGGTTCATGTTGCCCGTTAAATAATTTACTCCTCCGCCAAGGATGACTCGACTCAAGAAATCTCATGTGCCCCGTGTATCCGATTTTATTCCGTAATCGTTGCGAAGGTGTATGATCCGCACAAACTGGACATGCCATGTATCCCTTAGTGCTCCATCCAGATAATGAACCATAGGCTGGAAAATCATTAATGGTCCATAATAATGCGGCATGCATCTGAAAATACTGCTCTGAAGCTGCATCATAGGTATGCACACCCACATTCCATAATGTTTGTAACTCCTCGATCAATGGTCTCAAGTAAATATTTATATCTTTACCAGGTGAACGTGGACCAGGGATAAGCAATGACATAAACATGAACGGATCCTTCATACATTTCCATGGAGGTAAGTTATATGGAATGACAATAACGGGCCAGATGCTATAAGAGTTGTACATATTCCCAAATGGGTTAAAACCATCAGAGGCAAGACCTAACCTGACATTACGGGGGTCCTCAGCGAAACGGGGGTACATGTCATCAAATTCCTTCCATTCGGTTCCGTCCGCAGGATGTCTAGTAGTATGCCCTCCGCACCGATCCTCTTTTCATGATGCCACATCATATCAGTCGCTGTGTGTCGTGACATGAACAATCTCTGCAGCCTGGGCGTTAAAGGGAAATATCGCAATATCTTTTGAGGCACTTTCTTCCCATACCACGGACTTTGTACCGACTTTCACCACATATCGGACAATGTTCAAGTGATTCATACTCGGCACGAAATAATACACAATCAAACTTACAAGCATGAATGGATTCATACCCCATTCCCAGATCACGCAACATTTTCTTTGCCTCGTAGTACGACTTAGGCAATTCGCTTCCAACCGGTAACATTTGGGCCAGTAACTCTAACATCATATCGATACTTTTGTTGGTCATTCTGTTGATCACTTTAATGTAATAATTTCACAACGAAATTCAAGATCGACATTCCAGCACCTTCGAATGGAATTTTTTTTGCCTCATCAAGTAGTTCACTAAATAAATTTTGATCATTTCCACTTAACACTGGCATGTCGCCACTAACACTATGACCAAGTTGTGGACCTTGTAAGTCATGCAAAATATCGGCGATATCATCGTTTGCAGGTTGATTGTAACTACTGCTCCTCCCTTCGCCGACATCAAAAAACCGTGACTGAGAATGATACTGCTCACCGTGATAAATCCACGTACGGTAAGTGGGTGATATTCCTGGCATGTATAAATGATTATGAACTTCATCTAACCGCTTCCTTTTCCTATTCAAACAATTTGCACATGGACAACGAACACGACCTTCTGCATCAATGTGTTGCTTTGCGACTTCCATAAACTCAGACACTCCATTACGATATTCAACACTCAATCTATCCAGAGAGCTCATCCAATTTCTATCCATTTCAGCAGAATACCTAAATATAATAATATAATTATTAGATATCATTTTACATTGGAATCAACATTACTAATTCAGTAATACTTAATTTAAGCATATATATATATATATATATATATATATATATATATATTTGGTTGATAAATTAATTAAATAGTTTACAGAAAAAATCTATTTTGTTAATTATATACTTACTCTACATATATGAATCATAAATCACTAACAAACAGCATATAACAACATATATAATCATAAAATTGAAAATAATAAAGAAATATGAAAGAAGATTTACCTTTTCGGAAATTGATTACAATTTTATTGAAAATTTTTAGGAGAGATGTGAGGCTGTAGAGGAGAAATTCTCAGATTTCAGAGGATTTTTATGAAGAGAATGAAGAAAAAACAGAGGGGGAGAAGGGGTGGTGACCTTCTGTATTTTAATCTATCTTTAGCGTCGAATTGAGTATTCGACGCTAATTGTTTCCGTTTTTAGCGTCGAAACCGTTTTTTTGACGCTAAATGTTGCCGTTTTTAGCGTCGAAAACGTTTTTTTCGACGCTAATATATAAAAAATTAGCGTCGGATTTAATTTAGACGCGAAAGAATCAAGGATCTGTCGGTGGAAGCTTCATAACTCTTTAGCGTCGAACAATTTATCGACGCTAAAGTAAGTATATTTTTGGCGTCGAATATTCAAATTCGACGCTAATTTTTTTCGGTTTTAGCGTCGAAACCGTTTTGTCGACGCTAAATATCAAAAAATATAGCGTCGAATTAAATTTAGACGCGAAAGAATCAAGGACCTGTCGGTGGAAGCTTCATAACTCTTTAGCGTCGAAAATATTTTCGACGCTAAAAAGTATTATTTTTGGCGTCGATTATTCACATTCGACTCTAATTGTTGCCGTTTTTAGCGTCGAATTTAATTTAGACGCGAAAGAGTCAAGGATTTGCCGGTGGAAACTTCATACACCTTTAGCGACGATATATGTTCGACGCTAAAATTATATTTTTGGCGTCGACTCCGTGTTTCGACGCTAAAAGTGTAATATTTGGCACCAAAAATTATTGCAATAATATAATTATTCAGCGTCGAATATTTTTCGACGCTAAAGTTCTGTTTTTAGCGTCGAAATATAGTTTCGACGCTAAAACATTAATATTCTGCGTCGAAGTTTTATTCCGTCGCTAAAAATATGACATATAGCGTCGAAACTGATATTCGACGCTAAAAATAACTTTTAGCGTCGCATAATGTTTCGACGCTAAATATTTGGACGCTAAAAGCCATAATTCTTGTAGTGAAAGCTAACTAGCTGTAGAAATCATGCGACATATGGTTAGAGTATTGAGGATGAAAGCTAGTTACCTTTAATAATAACTCTCTTGCATTAAGATTTATAAGCATGACAGAAATTTATGAGTTACAAAAAAACAAATGGGGCAAAGCCTAGTCTTATATCTAGTAAATCACTCTAAGAATCAGTTAAAGTTGGATAATAAGTTATATAGATTATACTTTCTCTAGCTGCGATAGAATTTTATAGTAGGATCCAATCTGGTGGCGAAAACAATAAGGAAGGGAAGTAAGGAAAAGATAATGGAATAGCCAAAAAGAAAAAATCGAACTTTGACCCTCCTCTTTTTGACTCCCACATAAGCATTGCCATACTTAATTTCTCCTTCAAATTCAAATACCTCCATGTTACCCAAGGATTTGATTTTTGTTTTAAAAACCAACTCGAATTTTAGTTGTCGCTAGAGCTCAACATCGGTTTCCTATCATTTAGAGGATTTCATATCTAGTATATGAATAATGCCTTTACTCGGGCAAAATAATTAGGTTGAAGAGATAGGCCGATTTTGGAATGCTGAAAGGCAAATCGTAGTAAGATTGTCTCTCCCAAAACATAGTAAGAGATTAACTAAGTATGAAGCGATGTTAGGCCGAGGGATTTATCTATTAAAAAAAACCTTGACTGAACCGAACTCATGCATCTAGATGAATAAACTTAATGCATAAGCCTATATTAACTATAAAATGAGAAACGTCTTTTGAAGAATATTAAAAGGTGTGTGGAGAAGGAATTTTAAGAGACCACGAGCGAGGATGCACCAAAAATAAAAGTCCTGAAGATAATGAAATATAAATTATGCAATAGTTTAATACATAGTGAAAAGTGAAAGTTGGCATATTTCTTAAGATGGTAGGCAATAAGAAAATATGATCAATAATCGATGAGTTAAAAATCGTAAGGATAATATATTATTAGTTTGCACTATGACCCTGAGGCGGTCCATATTAGTGAAAAGAAAAGAAGTAATAGTGCACAATTAATATAATGAGAACCTAAATTATATCCACCACCCCGACACTTCTTCTTTAAACTTGAGCAAGTCAGGAACAAGTCAATTTGGGGAATTCGGTTTGAGAAAATAGAGAATAAAGTGTTGACTTGAAGGTTGAAATAGAACATGAGACGGACCTAACAAATAATAACTACCGAAAATTATTTTATTACCATACCCCGAGGCTGAAACTCGAATAGAGAGAACCCTAACCACAAACCTACATTCAGCTCCACCCCCACGAAAGCCCTTTATTTGGTTATAACTTAGTTAGCACTAAAGCCCAAGTAACCCAGATATATGGAAAAGCCTTAAATAAGATATATGAAGCTACCAAATGAGTTATCTAGTGCATTCCCAAGAAGAAAGAGATTAAAATCTGTGTAGACTTAGTCATAGTTATACCAATTTAGCGAATCCTTTGAAAAGAATGACCCTAAGAGGACTTAACGGAGTTGAAGATGCGATCACTATAAGTCTATATGTATCCCAATGTATATCTATGAAATCTTCTTGTATTATTAGGAAAAGAGAGCGATGAGACCCTTTGATATGCAGAATGGGATCAAACACCACCAAGAATGAATAATCATCTTCAAGAACGAAGGACCTGTATGAGTAAGTGTATAAATAATGATGGTATTTCCAAGGATAAATCTAGATTGGAATAATGCTAGATTAGAACAAAGATTAAAGGCACTCTACACACAATATTATGGGTTAGTTAATAACAGCGTAGAGATCGACATTATATTTGATATAGAGTAATGCTTATAACATTCACAAATGAGATTAACAATGTGACTAAGCCTTTATGGATTCGCTGAAAGAGTAGCTACCACAATGTATTTTATCCTATTAGCGATAAATTGAAGCTTTAGGAATATTTTGAGCTCCACACTAAGTTTTAGAAGGGAGAATCAAAGTGTTATTGAGAGGGCCTTGATATAAAATATCAATTACAGATGTGGTGAGATTCCAAAGGATCAAGATGGTGTAAGATAAGCAGTAATAGAATGAGCAAGTTATAGTTGGTGGTTTTTGGGGTGGTAAGATAGCAAAGGTGAAATATTATAATAACTTCCCATAAAAGTTATTCATTTAAGAGAGCTAAAGACTCGAATAAGTATAAAGTTAAGTTAGATTCTGGATATGAGAAGATATTATTGATAGTGCCGATAAAAGGAGGTTAGCTTTATAAGCATAAATAACGAGAGCTAATATAAGTCAGATTAACAATTGTTTTCGAAAGACTGTGAATTGTAATACTGTTTAAATAAAAAAATTCTTAATAGAAGAAATATTTGGTTATCTCTCCAAAAAAATAATAATAATAAATAAAGGACGTATAGATTTGCTTAACAATTGCAGACATACAAGGACTTTGATGGTAGAAGGATAAACAAGTTATACCATTGATCTAGAAATAAAAATATTAGATGTTGAAAGAAAATCTATACCCTCTATATTTGATGAAAACGTAAATCACCATCCGATAGGAAATCAAGAGAGAAAGATACTACAAGCAATGCCCTATTTGTTGAGACGGGTAAGTAGAGAATGAGGTTATCAAGAGGGAAGGAAAAATTGTGAGACCCAACTATTATGAGAGAGATGTCATAATGATATATTATCTCCCAAAATGGTACCCGGAAACTTTAAAAATACGTCTCCGTTTAGAAGCGGTAGACAAGTCAAACTCGCCTACGTGGATTTTTTTCTTATGCATAGTCACATTCTCAGTAACATAGTACATCATATAGTGCTGGAGTGAATTGGCAATACCGTACAAGACATATATAGTATCCAAATAAAGCTCCCAATTAGTATTGAAGGTTGTGCAATTGTTTTATATATATAATCAGAACAAACTATATCATAGAGGAAATAATGGAATAAATGAGAGATGAAACAAGTATTGAGCTAACATAAATTATAGATAAGTCATGAAAAGACTTGTTTGGATGGTCGATGATATGGAGAGACTTCAAATGGAAGAACAAAGATTTTGCAAGGATAGGAAAGTAGGCAATGGGGTTGTGTTTGTCCTAGCTAAGACGAACCTTTTAACAAGATTTATTATGTGTGGAATTAGTCAAAGTAACTTTAAGTTGAAGAACAAAGATTGCAGTTCTATCGATCCCTAAGTAACTAGAAGTGTAGAAGCAACATAAAGATTAAGAAGTGTTATAGAAATCGGAAAGGACTGCTAGAAGTACCCGAACATTGTTTATTAAGACATACATATCATTTTGAACCGCTTATGATTCGAGGACGAATTAAGGGGGGCAGAGAATTGTAACGATCCAAAAATTTAACAATCCAAGACTTTTCTAGACTTGCCTAAACAAATCAAGAAAATATTTGAAAGTCATTCAACACCCATTTCTTTTCTTCATAGTTGAGAGATGGGAAGCGAATATCTTTTCACTATTTTCTTGGCACTATCATGAGATGGAGAATTAACAAAAAAGTCTAGAAGACTTTTGTGTAGGGGTTTTTAGGGGCAGAATCCGGTAACGCAGCGGAAGCGGCGGAAGCGGCGGAAGATCGTATCTTCCGATTTCAAAACTTTTTCTTGGATTAATTAAATAAACATATTTATTTAATTACCAATAATCAAATTATGAAACCAAAATTCAAATGAATCAAATTCAAGTGAATTTACCAAATTACCCTTACTTTAGTATTTTGTCCATTTTAGTCCGAAATTGATCTAATCAATTTTGAATGATTCTAAATCATTTCTAAGATGAACTTAGCATGTTCAAAACATCAAAACAACAAAAGCAACCAAATCCCCAAATTTTCCCACTTGGCCGAATGCACCAATTAGGACCCATTTTGTGCACTTTGTCATTTCATGCATCAAAACACATCAAGATGTAATCCAATGTACATGAAACTTTATATGCATCATATACACACACAATACACAACATATATGAAAATGCCCAAATTTGGAATTGGTCAAGAACCCTAATTTTTCAATTTCCTCAAATTGGACAAATTAGACCAAATTGGTTAAATTCAACACTTCAATCATCTTTCTTTCCATCCAATCAAAGTCTCAACACAATGAAAAAACTCAAGATCAAATCTAGGTCATTTAAGAGTGGGTCAACAACTCTAGATTAGCAACATGTTTTCCAAAACCTTATAAGAAAGTTAATCACTACAATAGTCATCCACTTTCTTCATCATACATGCATCACACTTCACCAAAACTTCCATCAATGAAAACCACAAGGAACAAAGAAAGAAAACATCCTAAGAATATCAATATTAAAGCCTAGAACCTAAGGAACAAATTCCTTACTAATAGTAAGTTCAAGAAACTTACTAAAAATCCAAGCTTTTGATGTTTTTAGCCTTTCTTCTTCACCAACTTCCTTTAGCTTCCTTCAATGGAGTTTATTTGATAAAGTGTGTTAGGTTAAGTGTATCATGAAATGAAAATCAATATATACCTTTACAATAAAGGCCTTGGCCGAAATTCACCTAATGAAAACCAAGTTTTGTAATTTCAATTTCATTTCACTTTAATGTCATCAACTTGCATAAATATCTTCTAAACACCTTTATTAGATATTTATCTAAGTCAACAAAAGCAACTAACATCATTTACTTAATATATCCTAATATAAAATATTTATATTTTAATTAATTTAATCATTTAACAATTAAATAATTAATTAATTAATCAAATACAAATATATTAAATATATGTAAATATTTACATTAAATATTAAAAACATATATTCATTTAGGATATAAGTCAAATAACTCATTTTGACTATTAATTAATGTGTATTTAAATTAATCAAGTATTAAATGTAAATACACAAAAATTAAGCAATGACTATCTAGTCACTTTAGCACGTATCTTGCGTTTAACCTTTAAACGACTTTATAAATAATCAATATTATTTATTAATGTTGCTCTAGTGCTCTACGAGTATGTTTCATTATTTGAGACTCTCTAGATTCAGGTATATCCGTCATGAAATCCAATTTCATGTGCATAATCTATCCACCCGTAGATTATGACGACCACGGATAATCTCGCTGAATCATACAGGTCGAGGTCATTGCATACGTATAATCCCTCCGTCACAGGTATCCAGATAATCCCAGAGATATAGATGTAAACGTCAAATCTCTATAGGTATTATCTCGTCGACGTATCTATTAGCAATCTCTAAATAACACTCGGAACTGACTTCCGAAGTAATCTTTAAATAACACTCGGAACTTACTTCCGATGTATACTGTGGCCACAGATTTAACAGACTGCTAATAATATATGGACTACCTATGCTCTGTACACAGAACTGACGGATCCTATCTTGACACACACAGGATATCCTGAGGATCGATCCACACCCAACGAACAGGCGGAGGTCTGATCTAATAGATCGGTGACGTGACTGCCATCTAAGTGTGGAGGATGTCTCATACATCCACAGTGGTGTCTCAAGTCGAAGGACCACTATGCTACTCAACCCGAGAAGATTCTTATTGACGTTGGCGTACCATCCATTAAGAATCTTCGGTGAGCCGTTCAGTGTTTATCCACTATAAACACCTACACGTCTATACGAGTCTCCATAGACTCATGGTTCATTGGGATAAACCATCGGACCAAGTCTCGATATACGACATGTACTGGTCTCAACGGATTTGACTAACCGACCCGTGTTAGCAAATCTTGACCAGGAACTATGTTTTATAATATACATATAGCAGTGACACTTCCCAATGTCAATTACAAACTAACTTTGTAACTGTGTACTGAATTATATATTATCGGGCCTTTGTCTAATATATACATATCACTAAACCACATTTAGTTTCAATCTAATCGTAATCAGATCGAATACGTATATAAGAACAAGAGGTGCAACCATAAATAAGTAATATTATGGAATAAGGGGATGTTCGTATTCATGAATCAGACATAAATACGGCCCGGATTGGCGCTCTGAGCACCAACCCCAACAATTTCTCCCACTTGCTCTAGTGCCAATCCACGGGTATCTATACACGTCTCAATGTGCATCGTATGCATATGGCCCTCAAAAGCTCACCCAGTACTTAAGAGGTAAGAAACAAGTCCGCTATGAAATATCGAGTTTGTCAAACAAACTCTATCGTTTCCCATAGTCAGCATCATTCATATTTTGTAGAATCTAAATTATACATTAATATGAAATGGATGCTATATCTGTATTATGCTACAGCTACTAAGTTGTCCAAGTATTTGGGGATCAAATCCAAAAATACTATGAGGACAACCGCAAGCACAACACCAATTTAAAAAACTTCTAATTTAAAAGGTCACTATGCAACTTCATAAGTCAATACTTCAAAAGTTGCATTTGATTCCACTAAATAGTAGAATCTTTCGTGACAATCTCACTGCATCTTTTGTGACTCTTTATGACGTAGACTGTCTAACGTCATAATTAGTCTCAAAACTAATATGACCCTAATGGTTGCAGACTATATTCTCCATGAATTAGAAACTCGTTATTAATATCTCAAAGATCACAAAGAACGTGTTTCAAGATCCATCATATGGTCTATAGGATGTCAAAATAACTCGTAACAATTATGATTAAATCGACATCGATACGCATATAATAAAGTATTCACTATGTCATCATCAAATGATACATAATATTGTTTAGACATTCTAATCAATATCTCTTCTTCGAAAAGGAATCA
>SKCR01000342.1:0-29290 GCA_019454045.1 Zanthoxylum bungeanum | reverse complement strand
ATTATAATCATTATATATATAAAGTACCACTAATCGTTTATTAAATAGTTGGACTATTGTAATCAAGATAAAGTTGAAAAGTTGGATTTTAAAATATAATCTAGGATTAAAATATTTTAAATGATTTAATTTTCAAATTGGGAATAAATAATAAGTTACTTTATTTGATAAAATAACTCATTATACCTTAAGCCAAAATTAAGCAAGATAAGTAGAGCATAAAATCTTTGGAAGATTTTTGTGTGATGATGACTTTAATGCTTAATTTAATATACTTGTCATAAATCTATTTTGGATTTAAGAAGTATTAAAATTGCAATTAATAATTCTTGGAGAATTAATTGACTATTCATGTAAAGTCAAAGTTGCAATTGGGCATGTAGCACGAGGTGCACATTCCTTTCAATATTCTAAAAACCCAAGGCTTGGCCTAAGGTTCCTAAAATATTTAAAAGGATAATTGACATATCCCAAAGTGACTACCATTTGGATATGGAAGTCACGAAGGAATTAAAGAAAGGGCGAGGCTCTAACTTTAAAAATGTTTGTCTAAGTTATGTTCACAGCTAGTATTGAAATTAGATTTTAAATACTTAGTGTGGTACATAAAATATATGTATTCAGAATCTGCTTTGAGCAGGATACTGACTTCAAGCTGAGATTGCTCTGCGAATCGGAACGGGACGAAAGTCGCTGTTTCGACCGTAGATACCTAAGTTTAGGAACTGCCCTTCGGGTATGTACTTGAATTAGGAGCTGTTATAATTTAACTAGTTTGACTAGAGACATTATCTCTTTATCAGTGTTAATCCGTTGCGGATAAAACCTTATTTATAGAACCACTGAGTGTTTTATATATAAAGATGATACTGAGATAAATTATTAGATATAAATAACAGAATTTATATTTTGAATATAAATAAAAATCTCAAACATATAAATTGACAAATAAATAGCTCAAATTGATTTGATCAATAGAGACTTATTTGTGGCATTGTTGTCTAGGACACAATTTAATTAGACTCGTATATCCACACTTTTGAAGAGTGGATACTAGGATGATTTGATTTGACTATTCAAATAAGGTCTGCGAATCTAGTTTATTAGGTAAAATACCTAAAATACTATTTGCTTGGTAATAGTGTTAGTGCCACCGATCTGTTAGCCCTATTCATGGTGAAGTAGTGGGAAGTGGCCATATCTAGCTAGGCTGATGTGAACATGAATATTTCGTGACCTTAACGGATGTGGCATCACGTTATGGTTATGTGTTTCTTTTGAAGAACACAAATCAGAAACTTTAAAGTTTCGACACGAAATACATAAACAGATCGGCTATAGTATTATTCCGCCACGGTAAGACCGTAATGGAAAATACTTAAGCAGTAAGTTTCGAACATACATGAAAGAGTACGGTATTCTTTCATATGAGGACTCCTCCCGAGAACACGTCAGTTAGACGATGTGTCCGAACAGGATTAACCGAATTTTGTTAGACATAATAAGATTAATCACGAGTCGCTTTGAGCTACCATTTCCTTCCATAAGATATGTACTAACAGTGCAAAACTTATTTAGAATAAGGTTCCATATAAATCTGTTTGACAGATATCGTATAGGATATGAACAGGAAAGAAACGAGGTTTCTCATTCCTGACAATTTGGGTATGCTAGGCATAACGTTTGGATGATACCAAACTAAGGACCCAAATTGGATAAGTGCCGTGCCGATATAGGTTATCCTATGGGAACCATAAGTATAGTACTTATACATCTCACTAGAGAACAATTAGATTGTTGCTCTCCATGCGGTTTTCCTAAGAGGA
This sequence comes from Zanthoxylum bungeanum, assembly GCA_019454045.1. NCBI lineage: Eukaryota > Viridiplantae > Streptophyta > Magnoliopsida > Sapindales > Rutaceae > Zanthoxylum > Zanthoxylum bungeanum. Next base: position 27,464 of record SKCR01000342.1, on the reverse strand, counting down.
ATACCGATATGCAGTGGTAGTGTGGAGGATAGTATAACTCGATGAAAATCGGAGTAATACTATTCTAGGCACTGAATCTTAATGGAACATATATAGTTCATCAAGGATGAAACTATACCATTAATCTTCGAATACACAAGAACAAAGGAAGTGATACGAGGTATCGACTCCCTATTATGACAAAGTGTCATGAGTCCGAACTGGACTCCATGAATATCAATATGTTTGGATTGAAGCAAGCATAAGGTTCTTGGAACTGACGTTTTGACTCAAAACGAAATAATTCTTGTGTATATAAGGAGGTTAGTGGGAGAGGGCACTGACAATGAAATTCCCATAAAACACTCGGTGAAAGCTTGGCTTTCATAAGAATTCTCCGTAGAATTCTGGGAGTAACAACCTTTATTCAAGGAATAAAGATCTACTGGACTAGATTTGGAGTTGGTAACACTCTCTGAGAAATTGTACATTTAAAATGTACTTGTATTGGTGTCTCATACGCTTTGAGCATATGGAGTCATAATCGGGTCAATCCAAGTGATAGTCCTGGATTGAAGATTAAGAACATCTGTTAGTATCTGAGAGAACTAAAGATGTTGTCTTAAACTATGGAGATAGAGAACTTGAAGTGACTGGGATCACTGCTGCAAGTTTCCAAACCGGTAAATACTGCGGTACTATACAGTTTGAATATCGGTGCAGTGAGCTGGAAATATTCCGAGCAAGATAACTGTTGCCGAATTAACAACAAATGTGGATCATTGCTGCAGCTGAGGCAGCAATAGAAGCCATTTGGATCGATAATAAATCTAATTAGATTAGATATAGTTCTGTTAGCAGCTGAGCTAGGCATTAGCATAGGCTAAAGAATTAAAGGTCTCATCGACGATCCAGATATATACTTCTATATCATCTGATTCGTTCGGATCATACATCGTGGCGATGTGATGATCGTGTAAATCGCGTCAGACGATAATTAAGCAAATCCGCTGACGAAAACCTTTCCTCAGCAATTTGAGCGAATTGTACATAGTTCGAGTGTTAGACACTCGAGTGACTGGCTATGTGCCAAGTGGGAGATTGTTGGATAATATGACCCATAGCGTCACTATTTGTACAGATCACGGTGTTGCTGTACAATTAACTATGTGACAAGGAAATTGCACTCTCATCATTTGTGATTAGATCACCATAGAAGTATAAATGAAGAGAGGTCCATATGATTAGTTCCTGGATTGAGATGATATGAGACAGTATCAATCCCCGAAGGATTAATCATTAATATCCCTAGCCGAAGTATTATCGAGACTGGACATCGATAATACGGAATAGGCTAGTATTGCACTTGTGCGCGTTGTGAGGGCACAACGGCATAGTTCTCATATATATAAGTATTGGATACTTATGCAAGTGCAATAGGAGGTCGTGTTTCACCGATGGTACGGGAAACAGCTTCGCTCTGGATAGACCCCTCGGAATCCCATTGGTATTATGACTATGTGTCTATGGGAGGCCGAAATCGAGGTAGGTGTGTATAGTCTTAACATGAGACTTGCATCGCTAATACTTGCGATAATCGGTAGACTTTGGTCTTGGTGGTACAGGGCTTTACCGGTTCTGTGTACACCGCTTCTGGGTTTATCAGAGAGTCGTAGTGTATTGGGTGTGATGTCGAGACGGAAGTGTCACTTCAGTCATATTGGAGTTGATGTCACGCAGGATACGGTACTAGTGCTCTTGAGTGTTGCGCAACCAATCGGGATATTGTGACCAGGTTCATGTATATCCGATTATAGAGACTATGTTACCAGACATCCAACATGTGCTTCGGACGGGGCAGACACTTATCCAGCCCCAGCCCTAGCACGTGATTATCCGATACTGGGCCGATATATACACAATACTACGGTATTCTACTACGCTTGATACAGATCTATATATTCCTGTAAGAATATTTCTGGAGAATTGGGTAGGCATGGCGCTTTGCTAGAAGCCAACCTTGTCTTGTAAATTGATATAAACGTAGTACGAGGTACTTACGTGTTCGGACAGTCCGACGATCGTATTTACTGCCAACATATCCGGAGATCTCATGGGTCGCTTCCTGAAGATTCACCGATGACGTATTACTCGCACTTTGATTAATCGGGATTAATTAGAAGAGAGAGATAGAATTAATCTGGGATTAATTCGATGAGAGAGAAAATTAATCTGGGATTAATTGCGGAGATATTTTATCTGGGATAAAATATTAATTAAAGAGAGAGAACGATTAATTTGGAATTAATCGATAAAATTAATATATTCGATATATTAATCGAAATTGGATTTCGACGCGGAATTAAAATTAGATTTTAATTCGGGCGAACGAATTAATTTAGAATTAATTCGTTAGCGACGTGAATAGTGAATTCGCTAGGCGTAATCACTTAATTACGACGCGACGGAAAATTCGTTAAATTGGGAATTAGCGAACCCGAGCCCGAGATTGATTGCGAGCGCATTCGCATTTCGAATTCGAACGCGACACACACGAGTCACATCAAGCGTCAAATCGTTTGTCACATCATGCGTCAAATCAATTGTCACTTTGAGTGATGTGACTTGACAACATGTCACTTTATTAAAGTGATGTGATATGACTTAAAGTAAAGTAGATATGATGTGTGAAAAGTAGAAAAGCATTATTAGACTTTTGCTTTTTACTTTTAAAATATTTGATAATGATTTATATATTTATTTTGTTTTTTGAAAATAAAATTGAAAAATATATAAACTTATCATTTTCTCTCTCTCAGATGCAAGGCATACGGTTTCTTCATCTCCCTCTCTTTCTCTCCTTCACGATTTAGGCATCAGTCTTCTTCTTCTTCTTGTTGCGTTTTCTGCCGAGCAAATGGAGAAGCAAGATGACCTTTTTGTTGCTAAATCTTGTGCTAGCACACTCTAGGAGTGATACTTAGGTGATAAGGAAACGAATTTGTGAGCATGGAATCTCAAAGCTTGGAGCTTTAATGGAGTTCATGCATGGCCGATTCTTGGAGGTTCAAGGAGGAGCAAAATCGCACAGCCCATTGCAAGAAGAAGCCATTGCCGAGCTTGGAGGGAGCTTAAAAACGCATCTTGTTCTTCATCCATCAAAACCGAATTCAATGTGAGTTGATTCCGCCACCTCCTTTGATGTGTTCATATGTGGTTTTTTATGCATGTTTGTGATCTTGTGGACTTGATTAAACTCCAACAAGTACGTCATCAAGTTCATTTCACAAGTTCACTGTCTTCGTTGGTGCTGCGTTCGTTACTTCGTTCGAACGTCAGGCAGATTGCAGACGTTCGTGTAGCGTCCGAATTGGCGTTCGAACGGAGTCGGTGTTTCTGGTTTTGCTGCTAGCCTCGCACCCCAGCCCAATTAGCCCCCCCAAAGCCCATAAAACACATCCCAATTTAATCAAATTAAACATTAAATATTAAATAAAATATTTAAACCATTTACCAATTAAATAAAACATAAAATATAATCATACCTAATAAGATAAATCAAATATATCAACTTCCTAACTAAACAAATCACATACTAAATTAAAAAGATTTCATGCCTAATTAAAATCAATCATAACAAATTAAAGATATTGACTTCCTAATCTAGCCAAGATTTGTCCCCCCTCAATCTTTGACTTTCCTTGCTCAACACCAAATCAAATCCTCTTTTTAATGCCAAAATCCCTTCCTTGTGAGATAAGGTGAAGCCCTAGCCCTTCTCTTTATAAACAACCCCTCACCAAGACATGCACTCCTCTAGCTCAGACACTACTCACACAAAAAAAAAATCACAACACAAAGAACCCTAAACATCACACGCAAATCACAAGAAAGATAGCAAACCTTTCTCTTCATCCCTACCCTCACATTATCGAAAGCAACAAACCTTTAAACACTCCCTCACATTACCGAAATCCACAGCCAAATACAGCCCCTACAACCATCAAAACAGTAGCCTAAAACACCAAAAGAACACACCCAAAAATAGTAAGCAGAAAATACAAAGGAAACGGCAGCGAAACCACAAGGAAACAGCAGCAAAACGGAGTCGAAACAGTAGCTTGAGCGGCAAAACAGCGAAGGAAAAGGCAAACCAGTGAACCAGAAACGTTGCGGAGCTTTACCCCTTCCGATCTTCGTGAAATGCGAGTCCGAGAGACAGCTTAAAAGGTTAGACCTGAGGGTACTTTTCACACCCATCTTTATGTAGTTTTTGTTATTTATTTTGTTTGTATTTTACTTATTTGTTGAATCTTGTTTGTGTATGATGTGTGTTGTGGGTATTGGATGAATGAAAGAGTGTCGTCTCTCGTGGTATATAGGATGGAAACCCAGATGTAAATTCAGTAGCCGAATCCGAATGGACGGTAGTGCGGTCTGTACTTGGGATACAACTCCACGTACCATTTGAATAAACGACACCTTCTCTTGTTTCACGTTGCTTTGATTTATTCATTTATTTTTCGTCACTCGAATTCTGCATGTTGTTTATTTACGTATGATTCATTCGAGCACATGGGCTTAGTAAGTGGAATGAAAGATCCCCTATGGGGAAGGGTTAAAGCCCTTTACCACGATGCTTCGCCGCGCCGGTTGATGTGTGTTCGGTTGAATGCAAGACACGTTCAATCGGGCATACTAGTTTGATATTATTGCTTTCAATTCTATGTATGCATGATTCAATCGAGCGCATGGGCTTAGTAAGTGGAATGAAAGATCCCCTATGAGGAGGGGTTAAAGCCCTTTACCACAATGCTTTGCTGCGCCGGTCGATGTGTGTTCGTTTGAATGCAAGATACGTTCAATCGGGCATGCTAAGTTTGATATTATTGCTTTTAATTCTATGTATGCATGATTCAATCGAGCGCATGGGCTTAGTAAGTGGAATGAAAGATCCCCTACGGGGAGGGGTTAAAGCCCTCTACCACGATGCTTTGCCGCGCCGATTGATGTGTGTTCGGTTGAATGCAAGATACGTTTAATCGGACATGCTGAGCTTGACATTGTTGTCTTTATTCTTTGTGTTACATGCATCAGGTATGGCTCCGTTCGAATGCGTTCTCGAACGCTACACGAACGCGAACCTTCTGTTTACCGTTCGAACGCGTAATCAAACGATACGCGAATGCACACGCACTTCCTTAGTCTCATCATGCATCAGGTCTGGTTCCGTTTGAACGCGTTCTCGAACGCTACACGAACGCGAACCTTTCGTTTACTGTTCGAACACATTCTCGAACGCTACGTGAACGCACACGCACTTTCTCTGTCTTATCATGCATCAGGTCTGGCTCCGTTCGAACGCGTTATCAAACGCCATACGAACGCGAACCTTCTATTTACCTTTCGAACGCGTTTACGAACGCTACACGAACGCGAACACTCTGAACTGAGACATATTCATCACATGCCATGTATAATTGTTTCTTAAGTGATTTTTTTATGAAACCCCATATAGTCATTCTTATCTTTGTGCACATCGTAATGAAAAGCATGTTTATTCCATTGGTTGCGTCATCTGCCTTAGTCTTGATTTAACGCATTACGATTCGTATAGATATGTCATGATGACTTCGGAGTATTATTTCTTGTGGTATATCAGATGGAAACCCAGACATAAATTCCATAGCCGATTCCGAATGGACGGTAGTGCGGTCTGTACTTGGGATAAAATTCCACGTATCACTTGGAAAAGTGCTCACAAGTATGCTTGTATGGTTAGTATGTATGCTTGTGTTTTCCGTGAACATGATATGCTAAATGAAGTTGTATTTTCGTTGTTACTTTGAAGTATTTTCAAGCATGCAATCTTAGATGTGAGATATATGTGAAATGTATGTATAAGTTTTATTTTATACATGTGAATTTAGAAGCATGATACTCTTGGAAATAAGTGTTATTTAAGCCTGATTAAATTATTACATAAATCCTGTCATTACAAGTGGCATAAGTAAGGGACCATTCCGAACCCAACGGTTTGAGGTCTTCCCTTGCAAGGGGTGAGTGCGGCCTTAAATCTCATTTTCCCGGTTCACACCGGGTGGCGACTCCATTATTCTCCGGTTTAGTCCCCCGTGGCTACTCCGTACTCCCGACCGGGCCGCGAGCCAGGGACAGCATGTGTCGCCCAGTTCCTGTGTTCCCACACCTACCCAATTCTCCAGAAATATCCTTACAGGAATAAGCGATCTATATCAGGCGTAGTATACATAGTATTGTGTATGTCAATCAAGTATCGGATGATCACGTGCTAGGCCTGGGGCTGTAATTGTGTCTGCCCCGTATGAAGCACATGTCGGATGTCTGGTGGCTAGTCTCTATAATCGGATATACATGACCTTGTCATAATATCCCGATAGCTGCAGCATATAAGAGAACCAATTCCATATCCCACGTGACCATCATCTCTACTATGACTGGAGTGATACTTCCGTCTTGACATCACACCCAACACACTACGATTCTCGATATACCCAGAAGAGGCGTACACAGAAACTGGTTAAAGCCCTGGACGACCAAAACCAAAGTATATTGATTGTCGCAAGTATTAGCGGTGCAAGTCTCAGGTTAAGACCAAATACACCTACCCTAATTTCGGACTTCCATAGACACATAGTCATACTACCAATGGAATTCTGAGAGGGTCTATCCAGAGCGAAGCTGTTTCCCGTACCATCGGTAAAACACAACCTCCTATTACACTTGCATAAGTATCATATACCCAAATATATGAGAACTATGTCGTTATGCCCTCACAACGCGCACAAGTGTAACACTAGTCTTTTACGCATTTATCGATGTCCAATCTCGACAATGCTCTGACTAGGGATATTTAATGATTAATCCTTCATGGACTGATACTGTCTCATATCATTCTCAATCTAGGAACTAATCATAGAGACCTCATATCATTTATACATCTAGGTGATCTAATCACAAATGATAAGAGAGCAATCTCCTTTGTCACGTAGTTAATTTGTACAACAACACCATGATCTGTACAAATAGTGACGCTATGGGTCATAATTGTCCAACATTCTCCCACTTGGCCTATAGCTAGTCACTCGAGTGTCTTACACCCGAACTATGTACGGTTGGCTCAATTGCTGAGGAAAGGTTTTCGTCAGCGAATTTGCATGATTATCATCTGATGCGATTTATTCGATCATCACATCGCCACGATGTATGATCCGAACGAATCAGATGAATATCAAAGTATATATCTGGATCGTTGATGAGACCATTAATTCTTTAGCCTGTGTTTACGCCTAGCTCAGCTGCTAACAGAACTATATCAAATCTAATTAGATTTGTTATTGACCCAGATGGCTTCTATTACTGCCTCAACTGTAGCAATTAACCCGCATTTGTTGTTTATACGGTAACAGTATCTTGCTTGGAACATTTCCAGCTCACTGTTCCGTTTTTCAAACTTTGTAGTACCATTTGCGACTTATAGTCATTATATCGGTTTAGGAAACTTGCAATAGTGATCACAGTCACTTCAAGTTCGCCATCTCCATAGTTTTAGACAGCATCCTTAGTCCTTTAAGATACAAACGGATATTCTTAACATCAATCCAGTGACTATCACTTGGATTGGCATGTTTGTGAATCCATATGCTCAAAGCGTATGAGACACCAGGTCGCGTACATTTTTCAATATACGCTTTCTCGAAGAGTTTTATCGAAAGCCAAGCTTTCACCGACTATTATTTTGGGAATTGTTGGATAATATGACCCATAGCGTCACTATTTGTACAGATCACGGTGTTGTTGTACAAATTAACTATGTGACAAGGAAATTGCACTCTCATCATTTGTGATTAGATCACCATAGATGTATAAATGAAGAGAGGTCCATATGATTAGTTCCTGGATTGAGATGATATGAGACAGTATCAGTCCACGAAGGATTAATCGTTAAATATCCCTAGCCGGAGTATTATCGAGACAGGACATCGATAATGCGGAATAGGCTAGTATTGCACTTGTGCGTGTTGTGAGGGCACGACGGCATAGTTCTCATATATTTAAGTATTGGATACTTATGCAAGTGCGATAGGAGGTTGTGTTTCACCGATGGTACGGGAAACGGCTTCGCTCTGGATAGACCCCTCGGAATCCCATTGGTATTATGACTATGTGTCTATGGGAGTCCGACATCAGGGTAGGTGTATTTGGTCTTAACCTGAGACTTGCACCGCTAATACTTACGATAATCGGTAGACTTTGGTCTTGGTGGTACAGGGCTTTAACCGGTTCTGCGTACACCACTTCTGGGTTTATCAGAGAGTCGTAGTGTATTGGGTGTGATGTCAAGACGGAAGTATCACTTCAGTCATAGTGGAGATGATGTCACGCAGGATACGGTACTAGTGCTCTTGAGTGATGCGCATCCAATCATGATATTATGACCAGGTCATGAATATCTGATTATAGAGACTAGTTACCAGACATCCGACATGTGCTTCGGACGGGGCAGACACTTATCCAGCCCCAGCCCTAACACGTGACTATCCGATACTGGGCCGATATACACAATACTATGGTATACTACGCTTGATACAGATCTATATATTCCTGTAAGAATATTTCTGGAGAATTGGGTAGGCATGGCGCTTTGCTAGAAGCCAACCTTGTCTTGTAAATCGGTATAAACGTAGTACGAGGTACTTACGTGTTCGGATAATCCGACGACCGTATTTACTGCCAACATATCCGGAGATCTCATGGGTCGCTTCCTGAAGATTCACCGATGACGTATGACTCGCACTTTAATTAATCTGGGATTAATTGGATGAGAGAGAAAATTAATCTGGGATTAATCACGGAGATATTTTATCTGGGATAAAATATTAATTAAAGAGAGAGAACGATTAATTTGGAATTAATCGATAAAATAATATATTTGATATATTATTAGAAATTGGATTTCGACGCGGAATTAAAATTAGATTTTAATTCGGGCGAACGAATTAATTTAGAATTAATTCGTTAGCGACGTGAATAGTGATTTTGCTAGGCGTAATCATTTCGAATTCGAGTGCGACACACAAGTCAAATCGAGCGTCAAATCGCTAGTCACATCAAGCGTCAAATCAAATGTCACTTTGAGTGATGTGACAAGTTGTCATTTGATTTGAGTGATTGATGTGGTAGTTGAAAAGCTTTAAATGCTTTTTGCTTTTGGCTTTTGACTTCTGGTATTTTGGAAAATTGAAAAGTTGTATATGGTTTATTTTATTTTTGGAAAATATAAACCAAAATTACATTTTTCTTTTTACATAATTCTCTCTCTCATTTACGGTTTCTTGTAGAAACCATTTTCCCTCTCTTTCTCTCTTCTCCCTCTCACGGCTCACTGCCGATTTCTTCTCTAATTTTTTGGTTAGACCGAATTTGTGAGAAGCAAAGAAGATGAACAAGTGCTAGCACACACCTTGGGTTACACATAGGTGATAGGGAAACGAATTTATGAGCTTGGAATCCATTTTTGGAGCTTGAAGCTTGGAGCTTCCATGGAGTCTCCCATGGCTGAATCTTGGAGGAATTTCACAGCCCAAAACCGAGCAGTCCAGCAGTTCACAGGAGTCAAAAACCGAGCTTCATAGAGGAGGAAAATGGGTCTTGTTCTTCCTAGCATCAAACCCATCAATGTGAGTATGTATTCCGCCTTACTCCTTGGTTGTATTCAACTCGTTTTTATGCATGATTGATGATTCTTGGGACTTGATTGAAACTCAACAGGAATATCATTTCCAAGAAATGACATGTATTATCATTATTTTATAGGACATTATTGTCAGTGCGCTCCCACTAACCTTCTTATATACACAAGAATTATTTTAATTTTGAATTAAATCATATTCTATTATGATTACATCAAAACGATAATTCGAAGAACCTATGCTTGCTTCAATCCAAACATGGATCGAACAACCTGCAAACCTTGTTTACTAGTTTTAGGTACGAAAAAACCGACAGGATGTTGTAAACATCCTCCATAAGGTTTCCTTTTTAGGAAATCGATTTTCCCGTTAAGCTGTCATATTTCATAAATGAAACATGCAGCATTAGCAAGCATTATCCAAATGGATTTACCATGGTAACATGTAAAAGATTTCGTTGTAATCAACAAAATGTTGATAACGATATCTTTCCGCTACAAGCCTAGCTTAGTACGTTGGTATGTTGCCATCCATGTATGTCTTCCTTGAAGACTTATATAGTACCAATAGGCACAATGCCTTGCGGTACATCAACTAGTATCCAAACTTGTTGATATACATGGAATCCAATTCGGATATTATGGCACTTTGCCATAATAGGGAGTCGATACCTTGTATCACTTCCTCATCTCGTAGTCAGTTGGTGTTCCTCAATAATATTGACATCTTTATGAGGTGAGATCAGAAACCCATACCTCAGGTTGTTTTCTGACTCTCTCCGACTTATGCGGTTCTTGTGTATTCGAAGATTAATGGTATAGTTTCATCCTTGATGAACTATATTTGTGTTCCATTAAGGAATCGGTGCCTGGAATAGTATTACTCTGATTTTCATCGAGTTTTACTATCCTCCCACTTACCACTGCATATCGATATTGCTCTTAGGAAAACCGCATGGTGAGCAACAATAACATTGTTCTCCCATGAGATGTATAAGTACTTTACTTTGGTATCACTAGGATAACCTACAATTGGCACTTATCCAATTTGGGTTTTAGTTTGCTATCATCCAAACATATGCCTAGCATACCCAAATTATCAGGAATGAGAAACCTGGTTTCTTTCCCGTTCATATCTAATATGAAATCTGTCAAACAGATTTTTATGGAACCTTATTCTAAATAAGTTATGCATTGTTAATACTTATCCGTTGAAGGAAATGGTAGCTCAGAGCGACTCATGATTAACCTAATTATGTCCAACAAAATTCGGTGACTCTGTTCGGACACACCGTCAATTTGACGAGTTCTGGGAGGAGTCCTCTTTGAAAGAATACCATACTCTTTCAAGTGTATTAGAAACTTATTGCCTAAGTATTTTCCATTACGGTCTTACCGTGACGGTTTAATACTTCAGCCGATCTGTTTGTCTATTTTCGTGTTGAAACTCTAAAAGTTTCTGATTTGTGTTCTTCAAAAGAAACACATAACCATAACGCGATGCCACATCCGTAAAGGTCACGAAATATTCATATCCATCTCTAGCCTAGCTAGACATGGGCCCACTTGCTTCACTATGAACTAGGGCTAACAGATTGGTGGCACTTGCACTTTTAACCAAGTAAAATAGTATTTTAGGCACTTTGCCCAATAAACTAGATTCATAGACTTTATTTGAATAGAATTAAATCAGTCCTAGTACCCACTCTTCGAAAGTGCGGATATATGTTTCTTGTTTTATTGTGTCCCAGACAACAATGCCACAAATTACTTTCTTCTGATCAAATCAGTTTGAGCTATTTGTTTGTCATGTTGTATGTTTGAGATATTATTTATATTCAAAATATTAATTATGTCATTCACATCTAATGTGTTTATCTCAATATCATCTTTATATAATAAAACACTTTAGTGTTCTAGAATATAAAGGTATATCCGCAACGGATAATACACTGAAATAAAGATAATGTTTCTAGTCAAACTAGTTACATTATAACAGTTCCAAATTTAGGTACACACCCGAGGGTAGTTCCTAAATTTAGGTATCTACGGTTAAAACAACGACTTTCGTCCCGTTTACAATTCGCAGATAAATCTCTATTGAAGTCAGTATTCTATTCAAAACAAATTTTGAACATCAATACATATATTTATGTATCACACTAAGTATTTAAAATCTCATTTCAATACTAGTCATGAACATATTTATGACAATCATATTTGAAGTCAGAGCCTTGCTTGTCTTCTTTTCCTTCATGTCTGCTTTGTTCAAACGGCAGTCACGCTTCTGCGATCCCGTTTGCCACAATTTAGGCAGACATTTTGGGATGTCCATTATCTTCCCAGAAGATTATAATGATTTTACTTTGCCCTTTTCATATTCCAGAAGCCTTTGGCCAAGCTTCGGGTTTCTAGAATATCGAAGTAAGGTGCGCCTTGCGCTACTTGCCAACTATTTAATCAACGATTTAGGCACTATTTATTATAATGATTACTATAGTCCAACTATTTAATCAACTATAATTAATTAAATCAAATATATTGATTACTATAATCCAATTATATAACCAACTATAAATGAATAGTTTGAATATAGTCCAACTATTAATTAAAACAACAATTTTAAATATTAGTCCAACTAACATTTAATTTATTTGACGAATGATATTTGTTTGAGCTCGCATGGCAAGTAATTAAATGAATATTGCAAATTCAATTCTTGCCTCCCACTATTTTTCGGCGAGCTTCTAACCCTCTGTCGAGTACTCGGGAAACCGTGTTTCCTAGTGGGCTAGGATCCCGTTAAATATCACACAATCTTGACTTTGACCAACAAATTGTATGATAATTAACTAGGTAGATCTCTAAGATCAATTGGATCCAATCCAATTCCTAGATCCAGTAGGGGGACATCCAAGTCTGAAACATATATCTTATATATGCCAATACATCCAATGTATTGCCTAACCTTTTTCCTCTGAATCAACTAAGCATTGGCTTTTGCACAACAAACTTAGTGATCCCAGTTAAGCGCGACCCATTGACCATGGAAAGCTTCGTAATCAATGTCGTTGGACAAAAAAGTGGTCTTGACTTTGGCCAACAAACCACAACTTGGACAAGACACCAATATGAAACAAAGCTCTTGTGATTCAAACTCATCCTCAACGGACAAAGGCCTTGACTTTGGCCAACAAGCCAATGCCAGTCTCGGATCTTGAGTAAGAATCACTCAATGGAAGGAAAAATGCTTAATATTGTTTGAGGGTTTTTCGCGTGCAAATTGGCAACCAATTTATTATCTTTGTTAAGGTCTCATCATCATACACCCTTAAACATGCATTCTAAACACATAATAAAGTGCATATGAATAAAATAATAATGATATGCGGATGGATACTTTACACAAGATCCTAGATCAAATCTCTCTCTTTCTCTCTCTCGCTAGCACATGTATTTGCTTATACCCGTTACACTACACTTCTAAGAAACCCTCATTTACATTGAGGGGAATATGTGAGAAGAGAATACAAAGAGTATGGAGGTGATAAGGCTGGACACGCAGGTCCAATTAATAAATTCCAAATTTATACAACAATTTCTAAAATTGCCCCACCCTTCTAATATCCATCTGGTATACATTATTCATGCATCGCAACCATGAATTCACACAAGCATGTTATCAATCAATCTAATCAAATTAATTAATCTGAAATTAGTGACCATCCAATGTTCAAACAACGATTTGATTTTGCTCGAGTCAAACTCGTTTTGCGAATAAGTACTCAAAGTACGAATTCTCGAATTAAATTAAACTACATAATTAAATCCAATTCAATTGTATTTAATTCTAATTCACTATTTAATTCCAAATTAAATATTACACTTTATTAATAAACCTTTACGACTTAAATTCCAAATATAATCGTTACGGGTCTCAAAGCCCGATTAACGTCCAACGTTAATTTAATTAAAGTCCAATGGGCTTTTAATTAATTTCTTAAGGCGTGGACTTTTGGTCAAACCGAATAAACCAAAATCCAATCCGGGAGTTACCCCATAAGCCCAGAAATCAATTTAGGCCCATTAGGCCCAATTAAACTTTAAAGTTCCATTAGTCGCATTTGGGCTTTATGGAAGCGGTTTCGGGCCCAATTGGATCCAACCAATTTTTCCTAAACCCAACTTAGTACAACCAAGCCCAATAAGCCCCATAACAACATAACAAGCCCAATTTCCAAATAGGCCCAATTTAATTAAACACAAAAATTCCAAATTTCATATTTAATTAACCAAAGTGTATGAAACAATTAATTACCCAATTAACATTTCCAAAACACCAATTAGCCTAATTAATCATGCTCTTTAACATTAAATCATGTCCAAGACAATTTAACAAATATCAAACACAATTACATGCTTCTTAACTCTCAGCCAAAGGGAAATTTATGCCCAAATCAAATTCAATCCAATTAAATTCAATTCAACATTAAATCAACATCCCCAATATGATTCTAACTCATCCAATGAATCAAAAAATCAAATCCAAGACAATTTAGGGCATCCATATTTTCGGCCAAGCCTCCAAAATTGGGGAAAAATATTCCAAACACATTTTCATCAAATTGATCCAATCAATCCTCAATTAAACATCAATTAAGCATATTAAATCATCCAAATTCATTATTCATGCTCAAAATCAATTTTGATTTTTTAACCCTAAATCATTTCCATGCTCAATATTAGCTCAATATACCATTGTTGGATTCTCTAAGGTCCAAGGATCATTATCAAGCATGAAACAAATGAATACAACAAAGGAGAATGGCGGAATCATACTCACAATGAACGGATTGGATGCTACGAAGACAAATCTTTCTCTTCCCATGGTGCAGAAGCTCACGGCAGTCCACTGTCACAGCTCACTGGTTTGGCTCTCCAAGATCGGCAATGGTGATCCATGAAGCTCCAAGCTTCTCGAATGATGATTCCATGCACACGGGTGGGTTTCCCTATCACCTATGGACGACTCCAGAGTGTGCTAGCACTTTGATTTTGCAACAAAATCACTCATCTACTACCCCTATAGCTCACGGCAGTGAGTAGTTTTGGAGTGATGAAAACCAGCCCTAATGGGCGTGAATGAGAGGGAGAGAAAGAGAAAGAGTGAGTTGGTTAAAGTGTTAGGTCAATTATGTATCTAATACCAATATTTGATTTTCAAAAAATTAAATAAATCTATATTAAATTTGCTTTCAAAAAGCTATCAACCAACTTTGAGTGTTTCACACACATTCACCAACCAAACAACTTCCATCACTCAAAGTGACTAGTTGTCACATCAATCAATCAAGTGATATTTGATTTGACGCTTGATGTGACTAATGATTTGACGCTTGATGTGACTTACGTGCCGCACTCGAATTCGAAATGCAAAATGCGCTCGCAAACACTCTCGGGCTCGGGTTCGCTAATTCCAAATTAACGAATTTTCCGTTGCGTCGTAATTAAATCTAATTTAATTAAATAATCATGCCAAGCATAAATATTATTCACGTCGCTAACAAATTAATCCTAAATTAATTCGTTCGCCTGAATTAAAATCTAATTTTAATTCTGCGTCGAAATCCAATTTCGTTTAATATATCAAATATATTAATTTATCGATTAATTCCAAATTAATCATTTTCTCTCTCAAAATGATATTTTATCCTAGATAAAATAGGATAAAATATCTCCGCAATTAATCCCAGATTAATTTTCTCTCTCATCATTATTAATCCCAGATTAATAAAGTGCGAGTCATACATCATTGGTGAATCTTCGGGAAGTGACCCATGAGATCCCCGGATATATTGGCAGTAAATCGGGTCGTCGGACTATCCGAACACGTAAGTACCTAGTACTACGTTTTACCGATTTACAAGACAAGGTTGGCTTCTAGCAAAGCGCCATGCCTACCCAATTCTTCAGAAATATCCTTACAGGAATAAGCGATCTATATCAGGTGTAATATACGTAGTATTGTGTATGTCGATCCAGTATCGGATGATCACGTGCTAGGCCTGGGACTGGAATTGTGTCTGCCCCGTTTGAAGCACATATCGGATGTTTGGTGACTAGTCTCTATAATCAGATTTACATGACCTTGTAATAATATCCTGATAGCTGCAGCAATTAAGAGAAACCAGTCCCGTATCTTACGTGACCATCATCTCCACTATGACTGGAGTAATACTTCCGTCTTGACATCACACCCAACACACTACGATTCTCGATATACCCAGAAGAGGCGTACACAGAAACTGGTTAAAGCCCTAGATGACCAAAACCAAAGCATATTGATTGTCGCTAGTATTAGCGGTGCAAGTCTCAAGTTAAGACCAAATACACCTACCCTGATTTTGGACTTCCATAGACACATAGTCATACTACCAATGGAATTCCGAGGGGGTCTATCCAGATCGAAGCTGTTTCCCGTACAATCGGTAAAACACAACCTCCTATTACACTTGCATGAGTATCCTATACCCAAATATATGAGAACTATGTCGTTATGCCCTCACAACGCGCATAAGTGTAATACTAGTATTTTACGCATTTATCGATGTCCAATCTCGACAATGCTCTGACTTAGGATATTTAATGATTAATCCTTCGTGGACTGATACTGTCTCATATCATTCTCGATCCAGGAACTAATCATAGGGACCTCATATCATTTATACATCTAGGTGATCTAATCACAAATGATAAGAGAGCAATCTCTTTTGTCACATAGTTAATTTTTACAACAACACCATAATCTGTACAAATAGTGACGCTATGGGTCATAATTGTCCAACAGTCCCCAAAATACGTAGCTATTGGTCGGGATTTCTTCACCAACATCACCTTTGTAAATGAAATGACATAGCCTACCTTGCAAGAGTTCGTAGTACATTAAGGATTCAGGTCAACCCATATACGATCATCTATTAGAATGATATGAATTTCTTTGTTTAACGTATATTAAAAGAAATTCATTTCTATCTTCATTCAGTCCTATATGATCAAATCATATAAGGTGCCTCCATTCCCATGTCAACACATGAACAAACCCGGATCAAAGTCGTCATATAATATGGAATGGACCGCAGCTGTAGATAAACCACAAACAAAGTGCCCGTATTTGTTTGCTCTCTACGAACTATTTAGGATTACTAATTTCAGACATAAATCCTCTTGTGTATAACACTTATACAATGTCTGAAAGTACATTTAGTATCCAAAGGCATACATGATAATTTATGATATGCGACTTTAAAATCAATATTTTAATATATGAACAAGTGCATCATTTAATACTTAAAATAAAATCTCGTTTACATATAACATTATGCTCTATGGCATATATCACCTATGGTTATCATCACATAATGATCCACCGCCTTCAGTGAAAGTGATTTCACGGTAGGTAATGCCTTCAAGGTTTGAATGCACGAAAATGAAGACATGGTTAACCTTAGTCTCGCTATGAATACTATAAGGCATTTTTCCAGGGTCAATTCTCTATCCCCAGTAGAGTCACCATCTGTAGGAGCGAAACGAGATTTACCGCAATACATATGATGCCAGCGACCATGACATTATTGGGCTCGTAGCCCGTACAGAGTACAAATAGCCCACGGGGGACTACCCAGAGAATGATGGAGTCGTCACTCAGTATAAAACACTAGGAATGATTTAAGACCAGACTACACCCCTCGCAAGGGTAGATCTTAAACTCATTTGGGTTCAGAATGGTCCCTTACTGAGGCCAGTGTAATATTTAGGTTTGAAGAGGTATCGACATGTCATAGAATACAACATCATGCAATAACAATTTAAAGCATATAAGGGCGCAATCATTAATAAAAAATGATAAAAAGGTAAATTTGATAAACATAAACATCCAAAAATAATAGAGTACTAATTAAGCAGAATACAGTACATATCTCAAGTGGGACAAACTTCATGTAATTAGTGTCTGACCGGACTTATTTCAAGTCTGGTCTAATATTCTTCGTAAACCAGAAATATAAAAATGCAGTATCATATCAGTAATGACATAGCAATAATAAATCGACAGTAAAGTAGAGAAAATAATCATAAAATAATAATTAAATAGAATAGGGTACATGTCCCACTGACCTGGCTTTAGAGAAGCCTGGCTGGACATATTTCAAATTATAAATGTCCGTCCAAACGTAATTCAAGTCTGGCCAGATATGTTTCGTAAACCATAAAGCCAAAAAGTGCAGAAATAATAATAACAAAGTAGAGATACCATGATAATCACAAAGTGAATGTAAAACATAATCAATAGTAATAAATTAATGAAAAAAGTAATGGCTATAAGGATAATAAAATAACAAGTGCGTATTCTCTAGGACTGGCTTCAAAGAAGCCTAATCAAATGTTTTTCAGATTTGGCCGGACATTTATAACAGATTGTATATATCCGGCTGGTCATATATCAAATCTAGCCGGAGATACTGTGTCAGATCAGAAATATAAAAATACAGAATATAGTAGAAATAACAGTAGGGAGCCTCAGGTCATACCTTAGGTATAGCTGGCTTGAAAAACACCTTTGAAAGCTCAATTATTATCATATTACTTGTCGGAATGGTAAGAACTCCAAGGAATTCGTGGGGGTTTTTCTCACTATTTTTCACTATTACTCTTTCTAAGACATAAGATTTCTGACCAAAATTTCATACCTCGGACCCCTCACCGAGCTTCATATTTTTCCCATTTGTGAATAATTTTGGGTGCTTATTTATAGTGTCTGAGCTAGAATTCAAAAAAGAAAGGAAATCTAATCTCTTCCTTGATTCCAGTGACTGCCAATATGTAGTGTTAATTACACCCCGATCTATGTTTGATCAGACATTAATCAGATCCAATAATTTAAGTGATTGAAAATCTGCACACTTGCTGAAAGCCTACTGTACCGAGAATGATTTCGGAGGAAGTCAACACTGTAGTAAGAGATGGGTCATGTTAGGAAGAAGAAGCCTAGGCCGGAGCTCGCCTAGAAGCAGATGAAGTTCGATCTGTCGATGCACTCTTCTCCTCTTCCTCCTTGACATTAAAGGGTTGGTGCGAGCGGTGCATCCTGTGGCCTATCTGTTGGAATTCTCTAAGGTCCCAAGGATCATTTATAAGCATAAAACACATGTGAATACTCAAAGGAGAATGGCGGAATCATACTCATAATGAACGGATTGGATGCTACGAAGAACAAAACTTTTTAAGCCCTTTGAAGTGCTCCAAGGCTCACGGCAGTCCACTGTATTTCTCTTCTATTTTCGACCAAGCTCCAAGCTTTTTGGGTGGTGTTTCCAAGCTCACAAGTTGGTTTCCCTATCACTTTTGTATGTCCTCATTTGGTGTGCTAGCACTTGGTGATTTTTACCACAAAAATCACCCATTTTTCCCCTTCCATTCACGGCAGTAGGCTGTAACAGAAGAAAGAAAATTATGCCCTCCTTGGGCGTGAGAGAGATGGAGAAGAAAGAGAATAGAGTGAGATGTTTGATGGTTGTATCAAAAAGTGTATCTAATACCACTTTTGTTTTTCCAAAAAATCAATTAATTGATTTCAAAAATAAAAAACAAATACAAACATTTAAAATATATTAAATGTCTATCATGCCATCACACTTTAGTGTATTACACACCACCATCAACTTCCATCAAGTCACATCACTTAATCAATCAAGTGACAAGTTGTCACATCACTCAAAGTGACTAATGATTTGACACTTGATGTGACTAATGATTTGATGCTTGATTTGACTTGCGTGCCGCACTCGAATTTGAAAAACGAATTCGCTCGCAAAGAATCTCGGGCTCGGGTTCGCTAACTCCAAATTAACGAATTTTCTGTTGCGACGTAATTAAATGATTATGCCTAGCGAAATCACTATTCACGTCCCTAACGAATTAATTCTAAATTAATTCGTTCGCCCGAATTACAATCTAATTTTAATTCCGCATCGAAATCCAATTTCGTTAATATATCGAATATATTAATTTACCGATTAATTCCAAATTAATCGTTCTCTCTCTTTAAATGATATTTTATCCCAGATAAAATATCTCCGCAATTAATCCCATATTAATTTTCTCTCTCTTCTAATTAATCCCAGATTAATTAAAGTGCGAGTCATATGTCATCGGTGAATCTTTGGGAAGCGACCCATGAGATCCCCATATATGTTGGCAGTAAATACGGTCGTCGGACTATCCGAACACGTGAGTACCAAGTACTACGTTTTACTGATTTACAAGACAAGGTTGGCTTCTAGCAAAGCGCCATGCCTACCCAATTCTCCAGAAACATGCTTACAAGAATAAGCGATCTATATCAGGCGTAGTATACGTAGTATCCTGTATATCGATCCAGTATTAGATGATCACGTGCTAGGCCTAGGGCTGGAATTGCGTCTGCCCCGTACGAAGCACATGTCGGATGTCTGGTAACTAGTCTCTATAATCGGATATACATGACCTTGTCATAATATCCCGATAGCTGCAGCATTTAAGAGAACCAGTCCCGTATCCTACGTGACCATCATCTGCACTATGACTGGAGTGATACTTCCGTCTTGACATCACACCCAACACACTATGATTTTCAATATACCCGGCAGAGGCGTACACAGAACCTGTTAAAGCCCTGAACGACCAAAACCAAAGTATATTGATTGTCGCAAGTATTAGCGGTGCAAGTCTCAAGTTAAGACCAAATACACCTACCCTGATTTCGGACTTCCATAGACACATAGTCATACTACTAATGGAATTCCGAGGGGGTCTATCCAGAGCGAAGCTGTTTCCCATACCATCGGTAAAACACAACCTCCTATTACACTTGTATGAGTATCCTATACCTAAATTTATGAGAACTATATTGTTGTGCCCTCACAACGCGCACAAGTGTAATACTAGTCTTTTACGTATTTATCGATGTCCAATCTCGATAATACTCTGACGAGGGATATTTAATGATTTATCCTTCGTGGACTGATACTGTCTCATATCATTCTCAATCCAGGAACAAATCATAAGGACCTCCTATCATTTATATATCTTGGTGATCTAATCACAAATGATAAGAGTGCAATCTCATTTGTCACATAGTTAATTTGTACAACAACACCATGATCTGTACAAATAGTGACGCTATGGGTCATAATTGTCCAACAATCTCCCATTTGGCCTATAGCCAGTCACTCGAGTGTCTTACACCTGAACTATGTATGGTTGGCTCAAACAGCTGAGAATGTGCTTTCGTCAGCGGATTTGTATGATTATCATCTGATGCGATTTATTCGATCATCACATCGCCACGATGTATGATCCAAACGAATTAAATGAATATCGAAGTATGTATCTGGATCATTGATGAGACCATTAATTCTTTAGCCTGTGTTGTAGCCTAGCTCAGCTGCTAACAGAACTATATCTAATCTAATTAGATTTTTTATAGACCCAAATGGCTTCTATTGCTGCCTCAGCCGCAGCAATATCCCGCATTTGTTGGTTATTCGGTAACAATATTTTGCTTGGAAGATTTCCAGCTCACTGTTCCATTATTCAAACTGTATAGTACCGTTGTTATGACTTATAGTCGTTTTATCGGTTGGGAAACTTGCGGCAGTGATCCCAGTCACTTCAAGTTCTCATTCTCCATAGTATAAGACAACATCCTTAGTTCTCTGAGATACTAATGGATGTTCTAACTTCAATCCAATAATTATCACTTGGATTGGCCTGTTTGTGAATCCATATGCTCAAAGCGTATGAGACACCAGGTTACGTACATTTTTCAATGTACGGATTTCTCGGAGAGTCTTCTCGAAAGCCAAGCTTTCACGATTGTTTTTATGGGAATATCATTTCCAAGAAATGACATATTATCATTATTTATAGGACATTTATTGTCAGTGCGCTCCCACTAACCTCCTTATATACACAAGAATCATTTTCATTTTGAATAAATCATAAACCATTATGATTACATCAAAACGGTAATTTCAAGAACCTATGCTTGCTTCAATCCAAACATGGATCGAATAACCTGCAATCCTTGTTTGCTAGTTTTGGTACGACAAAACCGACAAGATGTTGTAAACATCCTCCAAAAGGTTTCCTTTTCAGGAAAGCGATTTTCCCGTTAAGCTGACATATTTCATAAATGAAACATGCAGCGTCAGCAAGCATATTTCATAAATGAAACATGCAGCGTCAGCAAGCATTATCCAAATGGATTTACCGTGGCAACAGGTAAAAGGTTGAATCGTAATCAACATAATGTTGATGACGATACCTTTCCGCTAAAAGCCTAGCTCTATACGTTGGTATGTTACCATCTATGTATGTCTTCCTTGAAGACTTATATAGTACCAATAGGCACAATGCCTTGTAGTACAACAACTAGTGTCCAAACATAGTT
This sequence comes from Zanthoxylum bungeanum, assembly GCA_019454045.1. Taxonomy (NCBI): domain Eukaryota; kingdom Viridiplantae; phylum Streptophyta; class Magnoliopsida; order Sapindales; family Rutaceae; genus Zanthoxylum; species Zanthoxylum bungeanum. Next base: position 5,268 of record SKCR01000342.1, on the reverse strand, counting down.
GATTTACATGGAATCCATTTCGAACACATGCCACTTTTCCATAATTAGGAGTCGATACCTTGTATCATTTCCTCATACGTATTCAGTTGGTATTCCTCAATAAGATTGACATCTTTATGAGGTGAGATCAGAAACCATACCCCAGGTTGTCTTCTGACTCTCTCCGACATACGTGGTTCTTGTGTATTCGAATATTACTGGTAATAGTTTCATCCTTGATGAACTATTTGTGTTCCATTAAGATTCGGTGCCTGGAATAGTATTACTCCGATTTTCATCGAGTTTTACTATCCTCCCACTTACCACTACATATAGGTATTCCTCTTAGAAAAACCACATGGTGAGCAACAATTACATTGTTCTCATGTGAGTTGTATAATTACTATACTTCGGTATCCATAGGATAACCTATATTTGGCACTAATCCAATTTGAGTTTTAGTTTGGTATCATCCAAACATATGCCTAGCATTCCCAAATTTTAGGAATGAGAAACCCTGTATCGTTCCTGTTCATATCTAATATGAAATCTGTCAAACAGATTTTTATGGAGCCTTATTCTAAATAAGTTCTGCACTGTTAATGCTTATCCGTTGAAGGAAATGGTAGCTCGAAGCGACTCATGATTAACCTTATCATGTCTAACAAAATTCGGTTACTCAGTTCGGACACACCGTCAGGATTGACGTGTTCCGTAAGGAGTCTTCATTGAAAGAATATTATACTCTTTCAAATATATTAGAAACTTATTGCTTAAGTATTTTCCAATACGGTCTTACCGTGACGGTTTAATACTTTAGCCGATCTGTTCGTCTATTTCGTGTCGAAAACTTTAAAAGTTTTCGATTTATGTTTCAAAAGAAACACATAACCATAACACGATGCCACATCCGTAAAGGTCACGAAATATTCATATCCACCTCTAGCCTAGCTAGATATGGGCCCACTTGCTTCACTATGAACTAGGGCTAACAGATCGGTGACATTTTCACTTTTACCAAGTAAATAGTGTTTTAGGCACTTTGTCCAATAAACTAGATTAGTAGACTTTATCTGATTAGAATCAAATATGTCCTAGTACCCACTCTTCAAAAGTGTGGATATACGAGTCTTGTTTAATTGTGTCCCAGACAATAATGCCACAATATGTTTCTTCTCATCAAATCAGTTTAAGCTATTTGTTTGTCATTTTATATGTTTGAGATTTATTTATATTCAAAATATAATAATGTTATTCACATCTAATATGTCTATCTCAATATCATCTTTATATAATAAAACACTTTAGTGTTCTAAAATATAAAGGTATACCCGTAGCGGGTTATACACTGATATAGAGATAGTGTTTCTAGTCAAACTAGTTACATTATAACAGTTTCCAAATGTAGATACACACCCGAAGGTAGTTCGTAAATTTAGGTATCTACGGTTAAAACAGCGACTTTCGTCCCATTTCCATCTCGCAGATGAATCTCAACTGAAGTCAGTATTCTGTTCAAAACAGATTCTGAACATCAATACATATATTTTATGTACCACACTAAGTATTTAAAATCCAATTTAATACTAGTAGTGAACATAATTATGAGAACCATATTTGAAGTCGGAGCCTTGCCCCGTCTTCAATTCCTTCATGTCTGCTTTGTCCAAACAGCAGTCACGCTTCCGCGACCCCGTTTGCTACATTTAGGCAGACATTTTAGGATATGTCCTTTATCTTCCCTGATGATTATAATGATTTTTCCTTTGCCCATTTTCCACATTCCAGAGGCCTTTGGCCAAGCCTCGGGTTTCTATAATATCGAAGTAAGGTGCGCCTTGCGCTACTTGCCTTATTGCAAACTTTGTCATTTTCTCCTTCAGAATAGTCATTAACTCTCCAAGAGTTATTAATTACAATTTAGTACTTCTACGATCTATGAAGATCCTTCAATTTCTTTATCATACTTTAAGGATCTAATCTTTAGTTCTGATTCAGAAATTAAGGAGTCTACTACGACAAGCTTAATGGATTAAGCACTAAAGCTATCATCACATAAATCTTCCAAAGATTATGCTCTACTATTTGCTTAACTTCGGGCTTAGGCATAATATGTTATTTTATCAAATAAAGTAACTTATTATTTTCCAGGACCATCCTAAAACTTTATTCTCAATTATGAAAATTAAACCATTTAAATACATTTTCCCTAGGATCATGTTTTAAATGTCAATCTTTCAATTTTATTTTGATTTTAATAGTCCAAATATTTAATCAACGATTTCAGGTACTTTTAAATATAATGATTATTATAGTCCAACTACATTAATCAACTATACTTTAATTGAATCAAATATATTGATTATTATAATCCAATTATATAACCAACTATAAATGAATTATTTCAATACAGTCCAACTGTTTGTTAAAACAACAATTTAAATATTAGTCCAACTAACATTTAATTTATTTGACGAATGATATTTGTTTGAGTGCGTATGGCAAGTAATTAAACGAATATTGCAAATTCAATTCTTGCCTCCCACTATTTTTCGGCGAGCCTCTAACCCTCTGTCGAGTACTCGGGAAATCGTGTTTCCTAGTGGGCCAGGATCCCGTTAAATATCACACAATCTTGACTTTGGCCAACAAATTGTATGATAATTAACTAGGTAGATCTCTAAGATCAATTGGATCTAATCCAATTCCTAGATCCAATACGGTGACATCCAAGTCCGAAACATATATCTTATATATGCCAATACATCCAATGTATTGCCTAACCTTTTTCCTCTGAATCAACTAAGCCTTGGCTTTGCCACAACAAACTTAGTCATCCCAGTTAAGCGCGACCCATTGACCATGGAAAGCTTCGTAATCAATGTCGATGGACAAGAAGTGGTATTGACTATGGCCAACAAACCACTACTTGGACAAGACACCAATATAGAACAAAGCTCTCGTGATTCAAACACATCCTCGACAGACAAAAGGCCTTGACTTTGGCCAACAAGCCAATGGCAGTCTCGGATCTTGAGTAAGAATCACTCAATGGAAGGAAAAACGCTTAATATTTGTGAGGGTTTTTCGCGTGCAAATTGGCAACCAATTTATTATCTTTGTTAAGGTCTCATCATCATACACCCTTAAACATGCATTCTAAATACATAATAAAGTGCGTATAATATATAATAATGATATGCGGATGGATACTTTACACAATGATCCTAGATCAAATCTCTCCATTTCTCTCTCCCGCTAGCACAAGTATTTACTTCTACCCGTTACACTACACTTCTAAAGAAACCTCATTTACATTGAGGGGAATAGGTGAGAAGAGAATACAAAGAATAATGAGGTAATAAGGCTGGACACGCAGGTCCAATTAATAAATTCCAAATTTATTACAACAATTTCTAAAATTGCCCCACCCTTCTAATATACATTATTCATGCATCGCAACCATGTATTCACACAAGCATGTTATCAATCAATCTAATCAAATTAATTAATCTGATAATTTGTGACCATCCAGTGTTCAAACAACGATTTTATTTTGCTCGAGTCAAACTCGTTTTGTGAATAAGTACTCAAAGTACAAATTCTCGAATTAAATTAAACTACATAATTAAATCCAATTCAATTTGTATTAATACTAATTCGCTATTTAATTCCAAATTAAATACTACATTTTATTAATGAACTTTTACGACTTAAATTCCAATTTAATCGTTACGGGTCTCAAAGCCCGATTAACGTCCAACGTTAATTTAATTAAAGTCCAATGGCTTTTAATTAATTTCTTAAGCGTGGACTTTTGGTCAACTCGGGTCAAACCCAATAACCAAAGTCCAATCAAGGAGTTACCCCATAAGCCCATAAATCAATTTAGGCCCATTAGGCCCAATTAAACTTATTAAGGTCCATTAGTCACATTTGGGCTTTATGGAAGCGGTTTTGGGCCTAATTGGATCCAACCAATTTAGCCTAAACCCAACTTAGTACAACCAAGCCCAATAAGCCCAATTCCAACCCATAAGCCCAATTTCACAAAATAGGCCCAATTAACTAAAATACACAAATCAAATTTTACAATTTAATTAATCTAAAGTGTATAACATAATTAATTACATAAATCAACATTTCCAAATCATCAATTTACACAACTAATCATTCTATTTAACATCAAATAGTGTCCAACACAATTTTAACAAAAAATCAAACCCATTACATGCTTCAAAGTCTCGGTTTTTAGGGTTATTATGTCAAATTACAAATCCAATCCAATTGAATCAAATTCAACATTAAATCAATATTCCCAACATGATTCCAACTCATCCAATGAATCAAAATAATAAAAAAAACAAGACTTTAGGGAACTTGTAGGATTCGGCCAAGCTAATCCAATTGGGAAAAATTTATCCAATTCAAAATTCATCAAATTTACAATGAATAACACCATGTTATAATCAATTAATCATACTCAAAAATCCAATTTCATCCAAACATGCTCAAAACAATTTTACCCAAATTTTACCCTAATCAAGTTTCATGCTCAAAATGGCTCTAATACCATTGTTGGAATTCTCTAAGGTCCCAAGGATCATTTATAAGCATAAAACACATGTGAATACTCAAAGGTGAATGGCGGAATCATACTCACAATGAACGAATTGGATGTTATGAAGAACAAAACTTTTTAAGCCCTTTGAAGTGCTCCAAGGCTCACGGCAGTCCACTGTATTTCTCCTCCATTTTCAACCAAGCTCCAAGCTTTTTGGGTGGTGTTTCCAAGCTCACAAGTTGGTTTCCATATCATATATGTATGTCCTCATTTGGTGTGCTAGCACTTGGTGATTTTTGCCACAAAATCACCCATTTTTCCCCTTCCATTCATGGCAGTAGGCTGTAACAGAAGAAAGAAAATTTTGCCCTCCTTGGGCGTTAGAGAGATGGAAAGAAAGAGAAGAGATTGAGATGCTTGATGGTTGTATCAAAAAGTGTATCTAATACCACTTCTGTTTTTCCAAAAAATCAATTAATTGATTTCAAAAATCAAAAACAAATACAAACATTTAAAATATATTAAATGTCTATCATGCCATCACACTTGAGTGTATTACACTCCACCATCAACTTCCATCAACTCACATCACTTAATCAATCAAGTGACAAGTTGTCACATCACTCAAAGTGATTAATGATTTGTGATGAGTGGTAAATCTATCACTATTTATCACTCATTTAACCTAATATTTTGTATAGTTTCTTGAGTTTTGTGAATATTTT